>RDPX01000419.1:69305-85771 GCA_003991215.1 Morbakka virulenta
GTTCCATAATTCTATTGAGTGTTCCATAATTACCATGCATCTTTATAATACACGAAATGTTGTAGTAATTCATTGCAGTTTGAAGATTGTTAAGAAAACATGAAACTAGTAGTAACTGCTAAATTTGTCTAGTTATTTTGTATGCTATACTGGATTTATAATATATATATATATATTTGTAATTTTTTGCATTCGTATCAAAAAGTGCTCAATGCATATAGCAGAGAAATATTTTGATACGAATACACAAAATTACACAAATATACAGGAGCTCCTGCTGCAACAGTTGAGCACTCTGGCAGTATGAGTAACATTAACATGGAAAAAAAAATTTTGGCTACTCTTTAAAGAACTTTCCAATACCACCAAAATCTACTTACAAGCTTAAATTAATAGAGAAAATAGAAAGCTTCATCAAAAGAATGCGTTGAAATATTAACGCATTGTAATACGTTACCACCTGTAATTTCTATTTTTGATGAGCCGCCTGCTTTATTTGTTTATAAAAGCTTTTACAGTATTTGTAGCATTATTGCCTGATGATCAAAATATCGTGAAATTATTAGGTGCAATCACAGTTCTTATTTTTCGTGTTTTACCTTATATATATTTACAGTTGTTTTAATCTTAAACAGTGCAACAACCGGTAGTACACTGTCTTGAATAAGAAACAACAATTTTCCACCCTTTAGAGTCTATCGATTTAAGTTTGTTCACGGAAGGTTCTTTGTGAATATCAAGTGGGGAAAAAAGCTCATTCACGGAGTCTTGAGAAGTAACCACTTCCCATAAAAACAAACCTAGTTTGGCTTTTAATTTACGTAAAAGGGAAATAACACCTCAGTCACAATTTGTCAAGTTATTTGAAAAAAGAGAAGGCATAACACGAAACCTATGAAACGCCATTACTGCTAAAATTGTGGAAACATTTGTTGGGGAAACTTGCATCTTGCATTTAAAAAATGGGTCCCCTTTTCTGTACTATTGGAACCATGACCGCCCTAGTAGTAGAACTAGGGTGGTCGATGCAGCTTTTCAACTCCACTATCTGCTTCTCCACCATTTTTAGGGAAGTCTAAAGAGTGCATGTACTAGCACAGAAAATCAAGTCTTCTAAAACGAGTTGTGACCAAGAAGGTAGTATGAAAATATATTTGCATGGAAGACAAAGACCAAGTAGCATAATTTACTTTTGGTCACACACACACACACACACATATACATACACATACATACATACACACATACATACACACTACACACACACACACACACACACACACACACACACACACACACACACACAAACGAACAAACCACCACCACCACCTTTTCCTCTTTAAAATGTCTTGTTTTTTAAATTGCATTCTTGTACTACAAGAAACTTGTACATCGTAAATATTTAGAAATAATAAAATTTGATAGACATTAATAACGTTTTATTTATCTACGGTTTCGTACGAGATAAGAAGCGACACAACAAAGTGTCAGACGAGGTGTCAAATGCTATTATTATTATTTTTTATTTATTTAGTCCGGTTGACTATTTCAGAAAAATACAATTTCTGTTATCAACATAATAACAAATTGAAAAAAGGTAGATGAAATTACAGAATGTTGAAGTCAAGTAACCAGTACATCATAGCACAAAGTCACTAAACACGAGCTCAAACTTTCAATTATTATTGGATTACTGTAAAATAAAACGGGACACAACGTGGTAACCTGATACCAAAATTGGTTAGAAATAAACTTTCTCCTGTTGAGAGAATTTGGGAACGAAGAAACTTTAAGTGTAAGTCCATGCATGGACCAAAAAACAGAGATATGATGCCTAATTACGTCACGAGCTTATGTGGTGTTACTGTGGTGTTACTTTATGTGGTAGCAAACACCATTTTTCCAATTATTGGGATCAGGTTGCCACTTTGTATCCAATTGATTGTTCAAGTTTTGAATTTCATCACATTGCACGCGTAATATTTTACACTGAGTCCACTGCTGTGAATATTGAGAAAACTTATAGTTTTGTATTCAACAGCATTGCAAAATTGACCTCGTGTTTGCAGGCTTCGTGGTGTGTTGTGCCAATACTCGATTCCGTCGTTCTGTAATTTAATCTATATGATAGCGTCCAATAACTGAATCTTGTCTCCTTCCGTGAAAATGGTGCGTATTTCAAAATCCTCATTGACCACTCCAGTACTACCAGGTCAGTTATCATTTCCACCCCAATCCTGATTACTGTTCCAATGAAAAGAAGCACCGACACCGAAATTTGACGCTGGTTTAGCATCACTCATGGGAGTAGTTTCCCCAATGTTTGTTAGGGTTGAGGAAAGCTATGGGGACACCCTTGGCAAATTTAAACTCGACCAGCGCCTAAAAGTTCTTTACATCATCATGGTGTGAACAGTGGGCACCATGATCCTCTTACCATTTCGTAAATGCAAGGTACCTTTAAATAAAAGCAAGATACAATTTTACACAAACAAGTGTTTCCACAATTCTGGCGGTAAGGGTGGCCCATACGAAACCAACTACACTATTTAAATGTGGTTTCATGACTCAAGTTCAAAGGACCTGAAAATGTGTTCTCACCAATCCAGTTTTTTGCTGTGACGGCTGTAAAGAACGTGTTTGGGGCAGTGCAGCGTTGAATATGCATAGAAGGTGCTGCTGTAGATCGAAGGAGAGCAGATCCATGCCCGGGATTAACAGCAGACAATTTAAAAGACTTGTGAAGAAAATGAGGATGGAGAACAGAAGAGGCACTGTCGAACGGGGAAAACGGGCAGGGATAAGAAGATTTCTAGTTGACGATGAATGTTCTTGAAGCATTCAAGACAGAGAACGTCACATCTAATGTTGTTGCAGAAAAATATGACATAAAAAAGTCTTTGGTTTGCAAATGGAAACAAAACAAATGCAATTTTGTAGCCTCGGTCTCCATTGAGCACAAAAAGATGCCAAAGAAAAGTTATTTGAGCAACAGACAAGGGCAAGTGTATTACTGTACACTTGCCCTTGTCTGTTGCTCAAATAACTGAACAAAATAACTGAACGAACCTTTATACATAGTCATGTCTGCAACAAGTGATTAAAAGTATCGTTCTCTAAGCTCACTGTGACAATGAACAAGATTAAGTAAGACGACAGCTGGATTCAAAAATAAACGTCAGTAAATTCATCAAGCAGCACTACATAAAGTTACGGCGTGTCCAGCGAAAGAAACGCGCTGGTATGTCTAAATTCCTCGATCAGATAATGCAATGCCACAGTGCTCTTCGCGATGGATTGATTTTAAAGGATGATCAATGACAACCTACAACTCCGGATTGGAACGGTTCAAATAAAATCAAGGGTTTAATAAAGACCGATTGCCATTTCTATTTCCAGTAAAACAAAAAACAACATAAGATTTCAGAGAATTAAATGAGAGATTCATATGTGGGTCAGTACACCAGGTAGTGCCTTGGAAAAGCAACAATGCATCTTGCAAGTTTGTTTTCAGCTGCAATCACAAATACTCGAATTGCAGTGGCGTTAATGGGAGGAGTAAGAAAATACGTTATGATGAGAAACGCTCATACCACAAGAGCAGCAAACTCTACAAGCAAAATAATACCTGGTCCGACATGGATGTCAGTGATCAGTAAGCAAAATCTATATTGAGTAATGCTATGGGTGCAGATGATACCGCTACAAAATCTTTTATACAACAATCTAAATGCTCAAAACAAGCCAAGAGTTTCAGGAACCAGTTCGTTTGCAGAATAGCATTATTTTGTACGGGGTTGCAAAAAAAAAAGATATACGACAGCCAGTTCACTCAGGGTTTGTTCGGATGCTGGAAAAAACGGTTAAAAAAATGAAAGACGAACGATTCGAATTGGACGAGAATACCGACTGAGCCTTCGCAATATGCCTGAAAGAATGAACAGAAGAACATAAGGACAGAAGGCAGCAGAGAACCCTAACAGCCAATTAGATTGGAGATGCTTGGTAACTTCTTCAAGGTGACAAGTACAATGAATAAAGATACTAATGCTTTGTGATAATGTGTTGCCTTATCACAGCAGATAACTAGTAAACTCGATCAAGTTTGGTTATCCGCCAACGTAGAAGACTTCTCAGTACTTCACCGGCGAATCAAAGCACAAATAAAGATGATGAACTCTGATAAAGAACTACCTGACGACACAGAGCTGTTGCAAGATAAAGAGCTTGTCAACCTTTCAAGTGACAGACAACATCAACGTGCTTGCTAAGTGCAAGTTGCGTCCACTTTACGATAACGGGCACACTGGAAGCATCACTTGGTACCACAAAGTCCATTGACTTTGTGATGATGACTTTTGATGATGAGTACCGAGTTTTGTTTAGCGACGGTGTCGAGAAAGTTCTTGATTACGTAATGTAGCTGACGTAACATAAACTATTTGAGATTAAAGGTGAGAATTCGAAGCAATGACTTCTAGCACGCTTTAAACTTTCAGAACCTTCCAGACTTTCTGGATCTTTCTTTGTCTATTGTTTTATGTAGGATTATTCAGCACTATTTTTGCTGAATCATTATAGGAATATTCGTATAAATAGGGACAGTTTGCTAACACATCAGTTTTTTTAGTATCGAAGTTTTGGGGATATTTGATGAGAGATATTTACGTGATTTTTATGATATTTGTGATTTCCTAGAGATATTAAAGAGAACTGTGATTCTTCATTCGACAAACTGTGATATTTTTTGTTGGGTTGACAGTATTACCGCCAACGGCTACGAGGACTATATAATCCTTAACTACATCGACAATGTAGAAATGATTTTACTACAGATGGTTGTAACTAATGGCTTTGTCAACAATTTTCATATTTCAATTTTGCTAATTTTTTGTTTGGAAAAAAAAGATTGCATTTTTGAACGTTGATCTGCATATTGTTTTGTGACGATCTGCCTTTGTATTCATCCAGAAATGCTCAACTTCAAAGCAGTAAAGCAATTACATCCCGAAAATATAAAACCAATTAAGAAACATCCAGTACTAAACCCTGATTTAAGTTTCCTACCAAATAACCGTGTATTTACAATGAAAAAGCGGTCTTTCAAAATACGTGGTACAACAAAGTAAAGGAACGCCCGCTACTGACAATTCACACACCAACGAGTGTTACGATAGGTAAATACAAATTAATATCATCTGTCACGCCTAAATGCTAAGAAAATGGAAGCAATATCCTTCGGTCCAGTGTTTGTACCGTGTCCTTATTTATTTTGAAATAAAACGCAGCATTATCAGTCCTTACAAAACCTCACTGTTACCTGGGGCCATACAATTATCATATATATTATATTTAAAGCTACAATCGCTACCAGCTCAAAGAAACCAGCTCTCGTATATTTATGTCGACAAGATGGTGATTTTCACTTGAGCCAAGGTGATTTGTGCTTCGAATACTAATGCAGGTTGGTCCCGAATATGAAGAAGCACCTGGCGAAAACGTTTTTGTTTTCGCCTGGATGACGCTAACGACCAATGGTACCAGCTTGCGTTGCTTTGCAGTTAAGAAGATTCAACAAGAATCGAATAAACCTTGTCTACTTGCCGGAATCAGACCTAGTGGGGGTTCTTCAGAACAAAGAAATCCCGCTATCTATTTTAAATGTCGAATCGTTGAATGGGCGAACCATCAAGACACTATGATCGAAATTTTGTCAACAAAAAAGCTTCAAGGGGGCGATGTTTGCATGTTTCTTTCCTTCAACTGCACAAAAATTTTCAGGAGTAAATCGCTGGTAAACGCGGAACTTTGAAAGTCAAAGCTATTGCCACGACGAGCTGCAGTAAGCTGGTCCAAAATTTTAACCGTTCGGCTGACTTCACAGCATCGATATTAATATACGAGATGCCTAGTTGTTGCTAATTTCGCAATTTCATATACAAGTTCCGTGCTATCGTTTTTTTTATGTTCCCAGTGTTATTTCGTTTTCCGATTATAATCTTCGGTGTATTTTTGTCCAGATACATTTTCGGCAACCGTCTAGATGGGATTGTTTTGTTGCAAACCTTAATTTTTTGCCACATTATTCCACTTCACCTCTCTTTCTTGAGTTCATCGCTATTTAGTATCGAGAACGTACTATGTTCGCGTTTCCGTACGGGAGCGTATACGAATAAGAATGTCTTTTTAAATTTCTTTTTTTAAGATAATCCATAAGTTGGTTTTATTTTTCCCTCATTCGAAAATGCTTTCAGCTGTAAAACGTTACCATTTATATCTTTGTGTGCATCAGTATAAGCTCTAATTACTTTTTGCAACAGTTTCAATCTTGTACTTTCCATTTGAAAGAAGCATAAATTTGTAATTTTCGGCAAAACTTTTTCCTATGAGTTCGGAAAGTATCAAACAATTTATGATTTCGGCAATTTTTCGGAAAAACCTCATCATATCCAGGCAGCGTTGCTCAAGGCACCATATTTCGTGGATTTCAAGTTCTGAAGGGCTGAGTACTGAGTTACCACTTGTTACTTCGTTACTTAGCCCTGAGCTCTTGGGTGAAGCCTCGCTACGTAGACTGTTTTAAGCAGAATGGGTCACCTAAACTGGGAAACCTAAACAGGCCTCATATGTTTTAATTAACATCAATATCGCCCACACTTGGATGTGATGCATGCATCCACCTTACCACTATCGGGCTGGGAGTCGGATAGGTTTGCTGCAGTTTCTACCCCTGGTTCGTATTTATTCGCTACTAAATAATAATAATAACAAAGTTCATGTCCAGCATGACAATAATAATAATGATAATAATAATAATAACAACTGCAAGGTCATGTGCTGTTTTTTTTTTATGTACATCAATATCACACACACTTGGGTGTGATGCATGCACCCAGTTTACCCTTATCGGGCTGGTAGTCGGATGGGTTTGCTGGGGTTTCTACCCCTGAGTCCCCCATGGGCTCGTATTGCTCCACCACTCAATAATAATAATAAATAATAACAGGGCAATAACAGGGCAATAACAAATATCCAGTCTGAATTCAATGCTACAATACCAGACTTAGTACTAGTACTAGGAAATATTCCAATGTATTGTCAGCTATCAGACTAGGAGTGGGGAGTGCTGTAGTCATGAGTTATTGTCATACAACAACAACCGCTTGAGCAATGCACCTTTCCTCACTGATAGTGGGGCAGGACTTACAAGGTTGAAGTGATATTGCTATTTTGATTTTGTTTTCTATTTATCTCCCTCTTGTGGCTACAGTACATGTGCCTGAATTCAGCTTACCTGGCTTGTTGCTAGGCGCTGAATGTGGGTTTTTCACCCATCCATCACTAGATGGTGTGTAACCATCCAGTGATGGATGGGGGGGATAAAAACCACATAAAAGGCTGACATCAGCAATTTGAGAGTTATTAAAACCAAGTACAAAAAAGGATCTCAAGCGATTCTCAGGCTTGGCAGATTTTTATCATAACTTTATCGAAGACTTTGCATGTATAACTAAACCTTTGAGTAAAACCACAAGTGACTTAATTACGGTCGAATGGACTAGCCACTGTGAAAAAGTTTTAAAAATATATAGGAAAAATTATGTTTAAAACCTGTTTTTAGTTTTCCGCGATGCGTTGCACCATTCCAAGTGAAAGTGGATGCAAGTGATGTTGCTTTTGCTGCGCTGGGGTCGCAAGAAAACGACGATGGGACTACCCGTCCAGTCGCCTGCCTTTCCGTTACACTGAATTCTTTTCAGCAACGATGGTCTACCCACAACAAGGATGCTAAAGCACTGCTCTTTGTGGCTACCAATTAACGTGTGTATTTAGCGGGAACGGATGTCGCACTCAATTCAGACCAAAATCCACTGGTCTATATACCCAACAGAAAGGAACCCTTGTGGGAAGTTTGGCAGAGGGATCTCAGAACTAACAGAATACAACTACACTATGCAATATCGTCACGTGAAACTAAACACGAAGGACGATGCTCATTCCAGATTCAAATCAAAAGCTTCAAATCCAAAATTCAGACCAGTTCGTTGACCTGTTTAAAGAAAATATTTATGTTACTGATGTGCAAAACCTATCGTTCAAGGCACAATTAATTGAAGAACACGACAATGATCCATTCACTGAACCAGACTAGTAGCAAATGGTAATACGGTTAAAGAAAAAAAAGACTCAAACGTCTCTCAAATCAATTACAATTATAGTATCATAGCTTACTTCGGAACGCGGAAAACACACGCAAGGATCAGTGTAAGATAGTATTGCCCCAACATATATGGGTACATTAAGCGCTGCATACCTACCTCTCAGTCTGTGGAAAAGCCAAATGTGATTCTTACACACCCAATGCACCACTGTTGCCATTATTCATACCTGATGCCTCTATGAAGTTTAACTCAATTGACATATCAACATTCCCTCAAGATAAATCCTGGGTATCAATATATATTACTGATGGGAGACGTATTTTCTAAACATATCTGGACAGCCAAACGATCAAGGTACTCGGTGAAGTATTCGAAATCACGAAACGACGCTCCTCTGCATACCATGGCCAGGGGGATGGGTTCATAAACCGAAATATTTGGAACATTGGTTAAGTGTATAGCACTACCTCCGTTGATGGTGGCATAAAACAAAAAACAGTGGCGATCCCTATTAAACAAAATGAATTTTGCCCTAAACATGAGTAAAAGTTTTAGAACGAAACGTAAGCCATATGAAGTCATTTTTGGCAGGAAACGTCTATTGCCTGAAGACCTCCCTTTCAACTTGTACCGACGTTGTCAAGCCTGCCAAATATCCTGCCGAAGTAAAGGCACATGTAAGTGAAGTGTATTAAAATGTTCTCCACAATCACGGCTTAAACCATCCAATTTCACGATTATCATGTAGGGGGTGTGTGGCGAAGGACAATGGGCAACAACAAAGAGTTTTGAAAGAAGCATTCAACAGCTCGAACGAATCAGATCTGGAAGACAACATATCCGAAAACAATCGCAGATATCGACTTCGCCAACGTCAACAAAGAACATCGCGAAAGGCAATTCTTGGGATGTCATACACCATAAACATTTGTTTACATTGGGTTTATACTGTATTTAGCTTAACTTTGGACAGTATTTAGTGAGGTGGGGTGAAATAATGGGTGTTGTTACCACTTTCCATCCCCCTAGTTTCTGTATCTTAATGTGCCCTTCTGTTTGTTTGCTTAGGCATTCGTTTGCAGCCTTTATAGATCGAAGTTGTTGTAAAAGAAATTTCCTTTTGAGAATCTTACGATGACAAAAACACTGCAAATTATCTTATATATTCTACTACTATCGGCTGGAAAAGCTTTTGGTTTTATCTCCAAACCACCGACCATGAATAAGGCATTTAACTTAAAATTATGGTGTATTGGCTTATCATCTCTCTTATTCAATTAAACAAATTGATTGGGAATTCATTCGGCAAAAGTAAACGGAAGTTAAGCCATTCTATCTCTGCAGTCAACATGCACAAGCAGTCTGTATGAACTTAAAGCCCCTACTCTCCTTATCATGTGTTTGGTTTTTATACCTATGCTAGACTGACTTCTGTTATTCGTGGAAGATCAGTGATCAAAAGTTGGCATCTTTTTCTTCGTGAAAGGATCCTCCGGCAACGACACTGTGTTCAATGTCACTCGGAGTGTCATCAAAATCCAAAAACGATTCCTTCATTTACCAGACGTAATATCACTGAGAGACTCGGGTCAGCATTCTGAAAAAGAAAAAAACAAACCAGGAATAGGTAAAGTATTTGTTGGTATAAGTAAACTTAAATGTGTACATGTATTTATGTCCGTATGTATCAATTCAAATGTATACAATTATATACATGTGTAAACTACATACCTCTACTGTTTAAATGTACACATGCATACAAATATATATCTATATCTATTTATCTATCTACATATACATATATTTATATATGGATATACAACAACCATTAGAGTGCTCCAAGTATTAAACGATAATACATAGCGCTATAGCATGTACACAAGCACAAGAAAAACAACTACAGTTTCGTTTCGACTTCGTTTTAGCTGCATTGAAAGAAACACGCCACGTCCTTCCCCATTCTGATATCCTTAAGGTCAGATTCTAAATCTTCCACAAGTTTGACTTGTTCCTGCTTGGCTGTATTCTATTTAATGCGAGATTCAATGCGAGGGAGGGTATTGTATCATCAGCACAGATGCTAATAAAGTGAAACAATTTACCAGGAAGATCACTGATTTAAAGAAGGAAACGGGTAGACCAAGAATAGAATCTTGGGGAATGCCGGTGGTAATGTAATAATCATCAGGTGTAATTCTATCTAATGTGAAAAGCACTTTACGATCTGATCGAAAGGATTCCAAAGACCCCTCCGCAAATACTATAACCAGAAAGCTTGTAAAGCAAGCCAGCAGACCAAACCTTATCAAATGGCTAGGAAGTGTCATTCGCTATAGCTTGTTTGTTACCAAACATACCATAAATCTATAGTTCCGTGATTACAGTCAAAAGGTCACAAGAGGTGTAAAATACTGTAAACCCGTACTGAACATCAACAAAAAGAATTTTACCAGTGCATTGTTGATACGACGTTCATAAACCTTACTAATGACAGAAAGAAGACTTACAAATCGATATTTGCGAGTATCAGATGAATCACATGGATTCAGACAGAAACAACATTAGAAACTTTCCAGGGGTGCAAAACAAGACTCAATCAGGTACCTTGATCAGAAGACCCAAAAGGAGGTAAAGATTTAATTGTACAATTGTCAGCAACAGAAATCTAAAAGTGATCTGAGACAGAAGGCTTTCCCGAGTCCGAAACAGAAAATCTTGTTGGAAAATCAACAAACTGTACAAGATCATAGGCAACAGCGTAACTAACTTCTCCATGGCATGTGATGAGCATTAAAGTCACCAAAGGCAAAGATGTTAGTAGTGTAATGATTGTCCAACCCCCTATCAATGGTGTCTGATACAGGTTGAATGCGTGAGGAAGAGTCAGAACAGAGAGATCGACACATGAAAAGTTAAGTAACAGACGGCCTAAACAAGTGATAATCTAAAGCGCATGAAAGAATTATTATTTGATTCAAGTTCTTTTACTCTAACAGCTGGAAGATCCTTTCCTGAATAGATAGCGAGACGTCGAAGATGAGATGTCGAGTCTTGTCGAAATAAAGGCAAAAAAGCCTTCAACATGAAGATCACTAATATTACACTGTCATTAAGACTTTTCTCACAAAGCGCAAGATTATGAGGAAGGTCAGAATGAAGGAAATCGTTCACAAGAGAAAAATTGGAAGAGACCTTGAAATTACTGAAAGCTAAGGAGAGATTATTTTCTGAAGGTAACAGCTTTTTCGGGTCTTTGAAGACCCAGTACCATATCTTATGTTTACACTCGGAGCCTATACTCTCAGATATGAAGTCAGGCCCCGTCCCGGAGATTCTTCGCACGCCATTAGTTTGGTTGAACTTTCATAGAAAAAAAGAATAGATTTCCGAAACCATTATCTAGACGCAGACCATCAGCAGGCCAACTTACTCAGCCCTCTGGTGATGGGGTTGGTATTAAACGGACATCGGCCACTGGCTACCACACATTGCCCTCATGAGAGAGGACTGGTGATGAGATGACACTACCGCCGGTGCTTTTTTGGCGACACTATCTTTAGAAAAGTTTCCAACCAAGGCTAAAGAGACCCTCTCTATGAGACAGACAACCCAACCAGACTCCTGATGTTTCAATATTTCGGGGGCTTTTCACGTAAACAAGTATAATACAATAAACAGGAATCTCTGGTGATGATGGAGAGGAGGAACAGTCACATAACCTCTAAGTAAGAAGGCAATATCGAGATATAATAAAATTGGCTTGCAAAATCAGTGCAATTTGTTTGTGGCAATGTACAGATACCAGTTCACATCTAACTTGTAACATATTCGATATAACAGGCAACATTGGAATAGCGGGCGATGATCTTAGAGTATGACGTAAAGAAAATACATTCCTGAAATTATGACTTGACTGTTTATAAGAACATGAATGTAAAGGGGTACCAACTCTCTTCATCCCACAATGACAAATAACCATAACGGTGACCTGATGTCATAATGTGCATTTTGGTTTCTACACCCAAAAGAAGCCAGTCACAGTAGATTTATACTTCAGGTCAAGTCTCAAGCCGAGCTTGAAGCCACGTAGTGTATTAAGATCAAGAGTGGAAAAACATTGAAGACAAAAGAAACAAATTTAATGTGGACACATAGGTTACAGCTTCAGTAAAAATAATAATAAATATAATTCCTTAAAAGAGTCTCAAAGTCTCGCTGCCAAATACAAGAAGCGACAATCATAAAAAGACCGCCTTGTGCAAAGAATCACAACAAAATTGTGATGAAGATGCTGTCAGTTCTGAGTCAGTTGAAAAACTAATCTCTGGAAAGTGGAACAACAAAAAAGTTTATTAGAGCAATTAACATGATATATTACCTTACCACATCGAGTGACGTGCCAGGGTTCATTTCAATCTCTTTCTCCAAACGACTCGATCTCCTATGACTGCTTTGAGATAATTTACCATGGGGCTTACATCTCTTGTTGATTGATTAATGTAGAGAAATGGTGGATGACCAACAACAGGGTGCCAATGCGCTGACCTCCATAGCAAAAGGCCAAGAAGCGGCTCATTTCTGCTTTGGTAGTACTGTCCACCACAGCTTTCAAGCCGTTCTCTGACCAATTATTATTGATACTTAAAAAGTAGTTATCTTTAACTCCTTTCACCCATTAGATCAATCTTTACGACTTTGTAAAGAAATTATTGTCAGATGTCTGATGAGAGCAATTCAAGTCATTTGAAGTCCCAACCAAACTGTTCTTGTTTTCCTTGTGCTTATGTACTTATTTTTGTGCTCTGTATTTTCTTCAAATACATTGAGCACTTTACACGACTGTTATTAATAAAGACCCGAATCATACATACATATATATCTATATATATCTATATATATATATATATCTTTGTCATCCTTGCTTACTTTCGTTTGTTTGGGTCTATTATGGAACATAATAATATTTAATAAAATGGAATTGTCTATAGGGGTATCGTCAATCAAAAACTTAGCATATACTGGTACCCAGATAGTCCAGTAGGCAATGTATTCTCAAGGGCAAGACTGAAGAGGTCCATTTCAGATTTTGCTCTTAAGTAAAAAAATAAAAGTGGGTGGTTTAATGATACCAAATATCGTGAAAAAAATAACTAATAACAACAACAAAAATTGAAAAGAAAGGAACTAACCTCATTGTTTCTATAACTGAAATGACAATCCTCGTCATGTTTTCCTCGTTGTGACTATCTTCCGAAAAAACGGGACTAAACGAATGTTTGCCACGTGTACGAATTGGCTCCGGAGGAAATGTAGATTCCTGAAGAATCCTGATTTAAAGTGAAGAATCCTGATTTAAAGTAATTTTTAGTCAGCTTGCAAGTAATAAAGTAGTTCATCCAAGGACGGAATAATTGGGTTAATTTCTATTTTTCTTGGCTCCTGATCTAAAAATTAAAATTCTTCGTCGAATAATTTCAAAGTTCAAAAGGTCCAAGACTTTCTTGATGTCTGCAAGTATTCTGAACTAAATATTTCTACATATTGCTGGGAAGCGACGGTACCAACTTATTACTGAGAAGGACAGAACCGACAATATGAAGACAATATTTATTCAAATGTTACCAGAACGATCAGTAAAAGTTTTCTGAGATCTGTTAAGATATTTATGTGTTATAAATAACGAATAAATGAATAGGCAAAAAAATATTACCCAACTCAATAAATGATAAAAAAATACAATAATGTTACATCATTTCCAAATAAAGAACAATATCTTTTGCATTTCTAATGCAGTAAAGATCCAATCTTGGTTAAAATTTTTATAACAGTAGTTTTGGTGAAGATCAAAAGTCCTCGATTGTATATGCAATATGAACACCTGATAGCTAACTCTGTGATTTTTGTCAGAGTTCTATAATAAAGATTTGAATTTTGAGAATAAAAATTTTTCATAGTTTTTTAACTGAAATCAAGAAACGAATGTTCAATAAAAATGAGTTCCCCATCTTTCCCATAGTTCATAAGCTGTAACGAATTCGTAACGGGTGGTTTTATACTCACGCGATTTGATACGATTCGTTTTAAAACACACGGTCAGCTCAACAAAGCACATTATAAAAGACGTCAACAATAGAAAATCCGGTTGCTGTTTGAAAGTAAAAACTGTGTCCGTGTTCACATGGTCGGGAATGTCCACCAGCATTTTCATGGAAGAGAGAATTGATGAAATACGGTACACAATTGATTTCACCACCGAATTATATAGCAATATGTACCTTTGCTACTTGGCAGCAAGCCGGACTACTGTTAAGGATGTGGTTCTGTGATCGTGTCTCAATAGTTTAAGGGTACAAATTCTTTTACAACCAACGCCCAAGTTTTCAAGATCTTATTAGTGAGCGGAGAAAGTACAAATGCTTTCCTTAAAAAGGAAGCAGATCTTTGGGTAATGAGCTCACTATCCTATTCCAAGAGTTGCAATATTGTAGTTGACAGTTTTTCCCGACAAATTTTACAATTATTTTCTACTTCTTTAGTTCTAAATATTATCCCAGTTTGAAATCTGGGGATTTTTCTTCCAAATCAGAATGCAAGTGGCACTACGTTGTTTTCCTGTGTATTCTTGACTGTTTCAATGACGTAACATTTTTATGGTGGGTTTTTACTTACAGAACTGTATGTTATTGTCCTTTCATAAATAAAATGCTGTCGTCGGACCGTAATCTTGCACTGTTAACAGACGTTAAAAGAACGGTAGAGTAGGATTGAGATTCAACTAACATTAATAATATTCGTCCTACTTATTGACATAAAACTGCACCCATTTGTAGAGTTAAGATATGCGAAAATGAGGTTTCCCTTTGTAACAACTACCTCCATGTCATTCTTGGGAAAGCCCATGAAATACCGAGTTGACATTCAGCAGACGGTGTGTCGATAAAAACACAGTCGGAAGGGAAAACCTAACACAATTCACGCTATAAAATTAAATATGAGGAATGTAACAGTTTTCACCAGTCGCAAAAAAATTATTTGCTGAAAAGTTTATTTGGAGAAGATTCTCTTCCTTTTATCTTTACGGACACCAAGATGGCTGAAGAATTAAAGATAATCCCGGCTAAAAAGTCGCATTTGGGTCTTTATTTAGGTCTGTCTCATAAGTTTGAGGAAAATTTTAGACTTGGTTGGGAAATCTCTTCGTGTTTATGTCACATTGAAAATAACGATGATGAGACAACCTTAAATTCACTATTCTCAAAATATTGCAATGAATCAATGGAATATTTCAGAAAATATATGTAAATGAGACCAGTTCTAGTAATGGTAAACGTTTCAATATCAATGGTGGAGCAGCAGCGAGGCCTCGGTCGACATCAATTGTCTGCTGGAATAAAATGGAGCAAGAAAGCTAACAAGATTTTTGTGGGATGTATTCACAGTGTGCTAAGGATGTTTGGTATATGAATGAGTCTAGTGTTTCCAAAATAACTGGGCAACAGTTCTCTGATGGTCAAGCAAAAGCAATAAGAACAAAGAAATCGTACTTCAAAATAGAAATAAAAGAGATACAGAGAAATACAGAAAGTGATCATATTAAAGCTGGTGTAGGGGTACCAAGTAATGGCGATGATTCCGCACGGATGATTCCGCCCGGTAGAGCTTTGTGCAACGAAAGTACTAAAGAGAATAACACAAAAACGAAAACTAAAAGTGATTACAGTAGTGGCATGCATTTTGTTATTGAATATCGGAGACACAAATTAAGTGGGGAGCATTTAAGACGATATTAAAGAGGCTCGTGAAATTACTTGAAAATGGCGATAAAAAAGGAAACGCAGCTAACGACAATCTAAGGAATGCTGATGACAACAATGCAGCAAAAATCACTAAGAAAAAACTATGTGAGATACGCTGAACAAATAAATATGAGCCAAATGACACCTGCGTGCCTGGAACTGTAAAAATATTAAGGCTTGTGGGCACCTGAGATCGCGAGTTATAATTCTGTGTAAAGAAAAAGCCGCTAACCAACAAAAAGATGTGAAGAAAGTACTACACAATAATGATGATGGTAATAATAATAATAATAATAATAATAATAATAATAATAATAATTGTAGTAGTAGTAGTAATAGTAGTAATAGTAGTAGTAGTAGTAGTAGTAGTAGTAGTAGTAGTAGTAGTAGTAGTAGTAGTAGTAGTAGTAGCAACAGTAGTTGTAGTAATAGTAGTAGTAGTAGTAGTAGTAATAGTAGTAGTAGTAGTAGTAGTAGTAGTAGTAGTAGTAGGAGTAGTATGTTGAAG
>RDPX01000419.1:90323-117144 GCA_003991215.1 Morbakka virulenta
TAAATTAAGAGCGGGTTGTTGAAGGTTGATTATTTTCTTCCCAACTGCGTAAGCCTGGTCCCAAATTGTTAGTAACTACTAACGTTCTAAAAAAAAAAAAGAATTACTTAATACCATGCGAAAACGACAATTAGAATTCCTCGGTCACATTATACAAAAGAAAGGTATTAAAAATTTACGCCTTACAAGAAAATTAAACGTTCAACGTGCCAGAGGTCTACAAAGGTACACTTATCTAAATCACTTCAGATCGAGCCCCTCAACGTTGGAAAGTGATCGAAGGTCGACCACACACTCAGAAAATAATGATAGTAACACCGTCTTAAGAAAGTCACTTCATCACGAAATACTAGTACAGGATACAATGATTTAGGGTGCCAATCACATTCATCCTAGCCATAGAATGATATTGCAGAAACTGCAGGCACTAAGTTTTGATGTCACCTTCCTCGTGGCGACAGAAAATGGGGAATTGAGTTAAATTCCTTTTTGCGGACAAGAAAAATGAGGCAACGGGGGAAAAACAAATCGAAATTGTAACTAGCTGCGACTCGAGGAAATCAATATGAAAACGGCAGCACGCATGCATTAAGAAGAAAACTTGCACAGTGATCCTGTGGACAAAAGAAAAAGTAAAAATATTCAAGATAATTTGTTTTTACTGATGACATGTCAAACAGAATTACAAGAACTTGCTGACAGGAAATCTAATGTATCAAATTCCTCGATTTCAGATATTTTCGCCAAAGTTTATTTTTCTTCTAAGAACGGACCAGGTGCATTAATTTTGGACAACATTTGTATCACTTGGTGCATCATTAATTTACTTGAATGGGGTCACAAAATGGAAATGTGGTTTTTACGCCGTATGCTCAGAATTTCATGGACAAAACACATCACAAACGAAGAGCTTCTGAGGAGAGCGGAGTGTAAGAAGAAGCTGATTAACACCATTAGAAAAAGACAAGTGTCATTTCTTGGTCATGTAATGAGGAAAGAAGAACTGGAAGAGCTAGTACTAACAGGAAAGATTGATGGGAGACAAGGAAGAGGAAGACCAAGGGCCACATATATGAAGAGCTTAGTAACATGGATGTCGAAGAGCCAGCTTCAAATCCTTAGGGCTCCGAAGGACCGGAATCTGTGGAGAAGCATGGTCGCCAACGTTCAACCTGGACACGACACCTGAGGAGGAGGAGGGGTCACAAAATCAACTTGGAAATTTCTAGTGCCATAAACTCACCGTTGTGGGTTGATTGGAAAATAATGAAAGCTGAGCTCTGAATTTTCAACTTTGTTTTCGCTGCAGTTTACAGCAGCACAAAAAGTTGTTTCTTACTGTTTTTCCTTTCCAATTTTCTCTTCTTCCTTCTATCTTTTCAAAATGTTTAAAAGTATATTGTGTAAAACTTGTTTACCGGTACAAGAACTGACACCGGATAGCTTAAACTCGTTTTCAAGTTCCCCATGATGCCCGCGTGCACTTCGGAAAAGTGACTGATTTGCGTTAGTTGAAATCCTATATTATCCATCCCTTTTCTGTATTTTGGGCCTTTCTTGATTTTCTTGTAATTTTTGAAGAGGAAAGAGGGTTTATTTCAAAGTTACCGAGCATGATTGTGTTCCAAGTCGCTCCTTTTTGTTTTCATTAAACAGTTTGCTTATCAAACCTTATCACAACGCCATGTTAATGACTTGACTAAATCCTTTCTGAAAGTCAATAAAGAAAATGTAATGTTTACTCGTCAAGCCTGGCAACACGTTTTCTTTACTCACGGTTGGAAAAATATTAATTTTGTACTTGGCCGTATGTCCAACATCCACAGTTGACCGGTGCAATATTAGGCCCAAGTTTAATTCTTAACCTGCTAACGATATACCTCAATGGGGGCTGAAAACAATTCAACAGCCTAATAACTGGAAGTTCATTGCCTTTATCATCGGTTTCTGAAAAAGATATAAAAATAGATTCTTCCGGAACATACCTCTGCAATAAATTTGTTGAAGTAAGGTCTCTGCACCTTATTCCGGTCGGTTAGCGCTTTGACCAGTACTTAATATTTCATGAAGTTTCCTGGTCTTCACTGGTGCTAAGCTCATTTAATATTTCTTCTCATTATTCAACTGGCAATTGTTGGGAAACCCACAGTGTCATCCTTATTTGAACGCACGTTTTGTTAAGCATACACGATGCAATTTTTTGACAAACTTGCATATTTTTGTTGACAGGCGAAACTGTGTTAACTGTCTTTAATTTTGTAAACACCCAATGTACGATGTTTGTAATTACAACTTTGATCCCTATGAGATTGGTTCGATTCCAGTTGGTCATAACAATTGTGTTGGTTTGCGTGGAAAGTAAAATATCCACACAGGACAATTGCACTCTTTGCAGATCAAAGTTCTTCTAATACTATCTCACAACCAGACTGAAGGAGTGAAAAATATCTCCAACACCAATTGCTGCGACTCGGCGATAATTGGAACATCTGGCATAACCTGTTCTTTTTCATCAAAACAGATCCTCAATGTGCTCAAACAATCGATCACAGACAGCTGTTTCTTTGAGAAATGAATCGTCCTTTAATGTAATGAACCCTAGTTTCAGTTATTCAGGTTAAAGTATCACCTCATTTACACTGTCATTCTCTAAACTAGACTTTTTGATCTAAACTTTTTCTCAACTCAAAAGTCAAATTTCTTGATAATTCAGCGTCTCTGAAATAAACTCAGCATTTTTTGTTTTGATTTTAACCTCACTTTCCCCCTGTAATTGAGGCTCAGACGGCACCCTTCACAGGGACTTGGTTTTGGCAGTGAGGGATTTCTTGGCCAGATGCCGTTCCTGACGCCAACCAATGGCTTTTTCTTTTGTGAATTTCCAAAGTCGCCCGCTCGCGGAATCGAGCACGGAATTCTTGGTTAGAGTGCAGTTGCACTAACCATTAAACCACGGCTCATTCCATACACACATTTATCTAAATACATTGTGAGGTCGCTCCACTAATTGATTCAAATTACTCTTAAAATGGGCATTAGAACTATAGTTTTAACATCAGAGAAACGTTACGTAATTACGTAACGCTGTATGAAGTGCCTTCTTTTAGCAAAATTGGGATACTTGGGAAAATACAGAAATAGGTTATGTATTACTGTATGTCACAATTATTATTTATAATCAAGGCCGAATTCAATTTCTTAACTGATTTTTCTACTTCTAACAAATATATACGTAGTAATTTTTTTTCTAATCTGTAAACATGTGAAAATACAGACTACGAACTAATGTTATGTCCACAACTATATTGTTTAATTTACGTCTCTGGTTACGAAAACCATGTACGCAAAAATTGCAAAACATGTCGCTAGAAAAGATAAAGTGGAAGATACTATTCATTGACAAAACAGCCTTTGATTTGTCTTAAAAAAATAATGTACGAGTGAACAGAGTTTAATTTGTGAATGGTTGGTGTCTGACACAAACTAACACTACTGATTTTACAAAGCTGTCTACTATTCTACGGTTTTGGCAAAGCTATCTATTCTACGGATCTTTACGTAACGATGCCGAACTTTTCTTTGTTTGATGCCCTCAAAACCCTCTGCTCGTCGTGAAACTAATTAATAATTTGTAAATAATTGTTTTCAGAGAATTGCGCAAGAAAGTTGTTATAGGTCATACAGTACTATCATACGCATAACAATTACCTGCAGCTTTCTTGGAAATAATGGAACTTACAATCAATGGCATAGAGGCGATCGTTCCAGTTATATCTCGATAACTAAACAAAATTTTGTCGGCAGGTACAAGGTCTTTTGATTGACCTGCTATGACGCAACCAACATCATCCAAAGCTGTCTTTATCTCCTGTGGCGTCAAATGTGTAACGTACCCTGGTATAGCTTCTACTTTATCCACTGTTCCGCCTGTGTGACCCAGCGAACGTGCAGATATCATAGGGACCTGTTGTAATAGATACAATAAATACAATAATTCTTGCTAAAAGACGTTATCATACGCATATGCCATATTATCTACACGAAACATTTCTATTAACTTTATAAGTCAAATTCTGTAAGTAGTTATTTCATCTTCTCTAGCCTGACGATCATAGTCAAAAATATAAATAAATAAATACATACATACATACACATACATACACATACGTACATACATCTATATACACATATACACATATGTGGATAAATTGAACGAACAACTGGTTTCAATATATTCCGTGTTACACACATATCATCGGAAAAATTACATCTGAAAACAATAAAAAACTACTGAAGTTTTGCTATTAAAATGAGATAATGTACGAGACCAACAAAGCAAGTTTTAACTAAAACTGTACTACGAATGACTAAGAGATCAGCCATCAAACTGACTGCAACGTAATAACTAGCTCTCTACTCCTGTACTCATCCTTGGTATTAATGGACGGCTTGCGCTCGCGAATGTGCAGTTCTTCAAAGGTTAGTAGAAAACTGTCTACGCGAGATGATGCAAGAAGAATTTCAACATTACACTTGGTAAGGTGGGATTTCATAGGACCTCATCTCTGAAGCTGCTCATTGAAGCGGGTTTGCATATGCCGACCAGTCTGGCCGACGTAGAACACTGAACAGCGAGGGAAAATGAGTTGGTTCACAAGCCTGCTTTTTATTATTTTCTGAACAGATGGCTCTGGAGAGGAAAGGTCCGTTTTTAACTTTCTCAATGTCATTACTATCATACACGGGGCCTTAATCTTGTCAAGTGCACGTGCGTAATCTTCGAACATAAGGAAACTTAGAAAATGAATTTGTAAGAAGAATTCAATGCAAAATCCTAATAGGAAACATTACGAGAACATAAAAGGAAGCCCAGGCCAAAACTGAGACTGCGCTAAATACAGAAACAAAACCTATAGCCTCAAAGTTTTTTTATCGACGGACGTGTAAATTATTTGTTCAACCTCCAGAGTACGTTACCTTAAAGGGCCACAAAGGCAATTTTTCCAATAACCTCAAGTGTCGACTGATCAAGCCTGACTGTTAACTTTAACTAAGTTAGTTAGAGATCGCCATGGACATGGGCCTTTTCGCACTTCATCTGGAAACCTGAACAATGCTGATTACCCACTGGTCTACCTTAAAAGGAAGGAAGAGTTTTTCAGGAAGAAACTTAATTGACACAGCGCCAACAGCAAAATCTGAAATCTGACAAATTGTTAAATTTCAACGAACTGGTGAAAGATTCCGTCGCAGAGCTCTGGAGCATCACAATCTCATGAAAATGTATGATAATCAGTGGGTTACTCGACGGGGATCCCAGATTTATGATAACACCAATAGAAAGGTTAGGGTGCCATTTCAAATCACATCACGATCACGCCGTTCAAAAATGTACAAATATCCTTGACACTCTCACTGCAATTGGAAGTTCACACATAATAGTGTCACATCTAATTCCAAAAGGTCAACTTAAAATGAATCAAGTTAATTATCATGCTTGAAGTCCAAACTTAAATATGAGCTACAGAATGAGCCTCATGCAAAACTATTACACAAACGGAGTTAATCCACAATTTAATGTTATTTCAACTTCATATCACCGTCAACAATCCCCAACCCACAACGTTGTATCGCTGATATCTGCTGAAGTAATCACCTTCATTTTTTATGGGAGCCTTGATCTTGATGTGTGTGTATGTGCCGTCGATAGCCCCAAGTGCGTTCGGCACTTCAGACCGGTTTTTTAAAGTATCTATTGCCTTCACTTTCTCTTACAATGTTACAGGAAACCTTATATAATCTATTTTCACAACATTTAAAAAAGCTACCACGTCGAAAAACGATTCATGTACAGTTACCAATATTAAACGTGTTTGCACATACCTAATATGATGCCCCATGATCAAGTCTGTAAACTCTTAAGACCTATACCTTTTCGAGAGATGGCTATAAATGCTATAAAAGAGGACATGAGGAGGGTCGTAGTGAGATGGGTGGTAGTGAGAAGGGACGACGCTGCCGATCGCACAAAATGGATCTGTTGTGGCTACCCCTAACAGGAAGCAGCCTAAAGGTAAAGATGGCTCTGAATGGCATTTGTTCTGGAGTAATGTTCATTTCACAAACACTTAACAAGCATCCAGAACGTTTCTTTTGAAAGTCGAAGACGCTTCTTAAATTCTTCATCGGGTATTCTTTCATCAAATGAGGTGTGTTCCAACCATGATTTTCTCTATTGTTTTTAAGGTGATGCTAAATTATGTTTATTTTGTAACTGTTTAAAAGAGGTTACTGCCAAATTGACGGAACTTTGTTGTTGATTAACAAATGAAATAACATTTGCAACTCTGATTACTGCGAGAACGATGTTAACAGAGCCTTTTTCATCCATTTTCAAATTGATTTGAATCAACGCAGAACATTAATCATTTGCCCTTGCGCGAGAGCACTATTTTCGACAACGTGTTAGATCAGTGGTCCTCAACGTTTTGTGCACCAAGGACCGGTTTCAAAGTTGAAGAACTTCCTGAGGACCGGTGCATGGATAAGTGACAGATTTACAAATTAAAACTTAAACATCAGGTCTCTAAGTCGTTATATTTGAACTAGTATAGGTTCTTACAAAATATACACATCAATAAAAGAAAAGCCAGAATCACTTAAATTTATGAAAATGTAAACGCCAGTCACCCATGACACTTCAAAATATTTACACCAACGAAACCGTTAAAAACAAAAGCAGGAGCCCTAGTGAGGCACCTGCGCTTGCTTTTGACCCACCCAAGCGTCCCATCTTGGCGTCATGGGTGACAATGCTACACGCAAAGTGTAAAAAAATCTTGCAAGATTTCAAACCGAAACGGAAACGATACCGAAAATAAGTTCAAAATGAAGAAAAAAATAATGCTGTCATCCCACGGCCCTGAAGGAATTTCTCTGCGGCCCGGTGGTTGGGGACCCCTGTGTTCACGACATGAAACATCTCAGAAGACTGCCCATTGCAAACAGAAATCTGACACTTTGTTAATCATGAAAACGTTTTTTAATGAGCGTGAGAACATCACGTTCGACAAACTTTGTCATACTTTCAGTGCGAATCGAGCCTTACTTTGGAGTTTACCAGAATTGTGCTATCACCTTGTTGGAAAGTTGGAATTTTCAGATGATTTAAGTATCACAGCCTTGCACCAAAGGCTATTTATTGATGGAGGGGCAAAAGTGTAAACAACTTGTTACTGGCAAGAAGCTATGATGCAATTATGCGATCTAATTCTGTCCCCGAGCTTGCCGTCTTGCCCAATGTCGTTTTTCAGTCAAGCCTGGGGTCATTCATCGCTTGAAAGTTCGTCAAAAAAGAAGAAACAGTCAGCAAAATACCTAATTAAACAAAGTGGAGCCAATGCAATATTTGTTGTGTGCAATTGAGAGTGATGGGAAGTCAAAAAATCCCAGTTTATTAATTCGGAACGTCATGTGTTGCAAAATGGAATATTGTATTGATAATTAACAACACCCGAGATTGTGTGACTTGTCAACAACAGTAATTAAAACAACCTCATCAAGGACTGTTTTGTAAGCTCCTAATTTAGGTCGGAATTTGATATCTTTGAGCAAGAAAACAAAGAAAGCCAGTATTGTGCAGTTTTCAGGCGTTTGCAAAGATAAAGTTTGCAGCGGTGGGCGTACTATTGTTGAAAGGGAGAAGAGATCCTGGAAGAAATTTGTTTCAAGTGGAGGGTCTTGTCACCAAAAGGAACGACCTTCCCACGGAGGGTCCTGGAAGGGGGGCGATCCATATGTCTTGCATTTTATGGTGTCTTGCGTGCTTTCTGTCCCAATTTTTCTTGATCTATTCTTTCCTTTCGGGTCTTTCACACATGGATATCTGTGAAAGACAAAAATGGGCCCACTGTTTACCAGGGGTTCGATCAATGAAAGACCCAGAGGGTCTTGTCACCTCTGTTGATGAAAATACACCATTGTTGACGAGTGCACACGATGCGGGCTTGTGACAAAGATTAGGTCACGGGAGCAGAGAAACCTCTGAAAAATGAGAAAAGATAAAACAGTAAATAACACTAATTAAATTGAAAGATATTCTGGACCAACAGAGAATGTGTCTGGCGGTGGTACTAAATATTTCGTAACATTTATGACGTTTTCCAGTACATATTTATATATTCATGAAAAGGAAGTCTTTAAGTGTTACATCGTCTTAATGACAGTTATAAAAGGTAGAAAGAAAAACTAGGAGATTAGTGAAATTCTTAAGTTTTGATAAAATGAGGGGAGAAACACCTGTGGTGCAGACGTCATTTCTCAATAACAAAGGAAAAGTAAGGCATTGCACCATATACACCACAACATGACGGAGTGAGAAAAAAAAGACTTGTTGAGATTGCCAAATCAATGCACCGTTGTGCTCCATTTCCATTTTGGTCTTGAGCAGAAGCTGCCAACAATGTCATATAGATGATGATAATCCATCTAAATATTTACGTTTTGTGTTAGTTGACTACGTTGAAAACGTAAGTGTTGAAGAACGTGAAAGCATTATGCTTGAAAAAGAAAAGTTCTGGATTGGCTCCATTTGCACTATCCACAAGGGACTTAACGGTTATCATGATTGGAGACGTACTAAACGGGTACAGAAATTTAAAATCGGAGACTGGTAGTTTTTGGAACATTTTTCTCTCTTTCTGTCACTGTTACGTCATTTTTTGTCTTACGTGCCTTGTGTCGGTTGAGAAGTGTGTTTTCATTGAAAATAGAATTCTTTTTGTTCACTTCACAGCTCCCCAGTAACAATTAATTTTTGTTGCATGGCAATAAATTGTCACTTAGCAACTTGTTTGCAGTCTCATCACGTGAACGTTTTTTGCTTGTCAGTTTCTTGATAAAGTCTGTTGTAGACAGACGAAAATTTGAAATAATAAATAAAAATTTGATTTACTCAAGTAAATGTTGGCATACTTTCTTTAGTCATTTCCTGTGTCAAATATATATAACGCTACTGCGTCACAAGGTAACCTAGGATAAGTATGTCTACGTCTCAAGTCCGGACCAGGGCCTCAGAGGCGCAGAACACGGCGCAAGATTGTATAAGTATACAAGTGCTGTTTGGGGGGAAGTACCCTTTGAGGAAAGTACCCTCTAAGGGTACTTTGGGTTTAAAATTTCATATTAAGCACCCCGTGATGCGCTTCTTGTTGAAACTAAAAAGCGCGTGCTTTTAAACAAGTGGAAATACCAACTCTAGAACCCAGCAATAAACATGTTTGGTAAACAGACATGACATTGATTCTTTGTCCTAAAAACTTGAATGGTTCACCAGTTTTATCAGTGATACTTCACTGATACTTCAAATTTAATGTGATTCTACACTAATACTTCAAATTTAACAATATTTGCTATAACTACATTTTGTGCACTCGCTTTGGCAGGCTTTGTGACTGGTGCTGATTCAAAGAAATTCATCAATTACTTTACCAGGTATTGGAACATTACCAGACGTGTCTCCTATTACTAAGCTACTCAAACTATTCGCATTTCCTAATGTTCTGCAGGCT
The DNA here is from genome assembly GCA_003991215.1 of Morbakka virulenta. Classification (NCBI taxonomy): domain Eukaryota; kingdom Metazoa; phylum Cnidaria; class Cubozoa; order Carybdeida; family Carukiidae; genus Morbakka; species Morbakka virulenta. Next base: position 99,893 of record RDPX01000419.1, read on the forward strand.
TATAACTGGACAATCATAGAAACATAATATAATTCCCCAATGCTGAAGACGTGCAAAAGCTAGAATTGGACCGGCCTTGTGATGCCCTAACAAAGTCTTTAAGGGTCTATGGTAAATGTATATTAAAATTCATGGCCAAAAACACACTGGAACTTCTCGACTCCCTAGACTACAGCAAGGGCTTCCTTTTCAGTTGGCTGTTAGTGTACGAGAGGGAAAACTGATGGGTCTGCATGCATCACCAATAAGGTGTGAAATCACTCCTACGCCAAGTAAATGGTAGGGTATCACATTCCAACATCATTGGCTTCCGTGGATCAAAGTGTAGATCAGAATTTGAGTAGACTGCAAGATAAATTTGACCGTTTCATAACATTTTTGATGTGCTCGAGTCCATGCAAAGTTAACATTCTCCTTTTACAGCTTGTATAACAAGGAAAGTTGGGTTGACAGAACTGGAATAAATCTTCTAGAATAATTAATCAAGCCTCCAATTTTAAACCTGTCACAATTTCTGGTAAGGGAACTTTGGCTACAACCTCAATTGTGCCCAAGACTGGCTAAATCCTGACCGAATTTACTGTGTAAACAAAATAGATAATTTATAGCACCATAAAACACTGCGTTGAATATTCGTGTGATCAGAATCTTGTCTAAATAGGTAGAAACGCGGGGGAAAGGTTTGCAATGTCACTTATAATCCGTTGAAAATTCCAGGGGCTGACAAAGGGCAAACTAAAGTTGGTTGGTGAGTTAAGTCCCATTTCAGTATTAAACGTGGTGAGTTTCTTGGATTCTTCACCCAATGGCACTTATAGATAAACATTGCTTAAATCTGACATTGTAAATATTTTCCCATTTGCTACTTGTGAGATCAGATATGTGATCTTGGGAATTGGATACCTATTAGCTGTGACTCTTTGCTTAAAAATAACCTTGTAATCTTCACAAACCCTAACTGATCAATCTGTTTTAAGAATGAGTACTATCGACGTTGTCACTCCAGCTTAAAGTGATTTTAATTTCTTGGCAAAAGGTGTGCTTTTAAAATAATGGTACTCCACCTGTTTGTCTGTTTGTTTGTATGAATGTATGAATATATCTATGTATGTATGTATATGTGTGAATCTATGTATGTATGTATATACACTGTGTTTCCGTGCGCACGTAGGTGTCTCTTCAGCCCAGCTTCTGCCTTGCACGAACGAGCACCAACATGACGTGAACTTTCCCTCACGACAGACATAAGAGACAAAACTTTTCCTCTTTTTGAGCTGCATGCAGATGAGCTTCATTGTGAATCTTCGAATAAATCATTAGACCACTTGCTTATTTTCAGAATTTCAGCAATGCATCGATGGACGAGGTGGCAAGGCTTAGTTATAAAAATGTTGATCTCACCCTCAACTGTGTGATTTAAGATGGTTTACCAGTCCAGCTTTTAATAAAAGAAATCTACCACATACAGTGCACTTTCACCCGCTCTTTTAGAACACGTTTTAATACAGCATGACCTACACGTCTCTCTTCACATTCTTTATATTTTTTTCTGCTTTTTCTCCTCCGTTGGAGACAGTCTGCAGTTTTCACTTCCCAGTTATTCACATCGATGTACAGCAGTTTCAAATTGCTCTTCAGCACATCCTTAAACCTTTCTCTCGGCTTGAGTTGTGGTCTTTTTCTTTGGATATCTCGCCATAAGACAACTGTTTAGGGAGTTTCATCTTCCTTTATGACAAGATGTCCGAGTCCATCGCATCTAATTCTGGATTATCCATATCTCAATGCTGGTGTTGTTGGATCATTTTATGACTGCAGTATTGGGTAAGAAGGTATTCCAACCGATGTCAAGAATTCTTCAGAGTCAATTTTGATGAAATCTTTCCAAAAGCATGAAATGTTGCCTACATGTACTATATATTTTTGAGCCATATGACAAAGAAATGAGCACACGTGCTCTATAAACGCTAATCTTTGTCTTTGATATAATTTCCCGATCTGACCATGCGCGTTTCCCTAACTTACCAAAAGCAGAACTGGCTCTGGCTATTCTGTGATTTTTTTTTTGGCATCCAGAATACAGTCCCCGCTCAGTGAACTACAAAGAACCAAGATAAGACTTAAATCCCTGGATATACATATGTCTCTTGACTTGTTATTGAGATTGTCATCCAATCTACTGGAAGTGCTATGAACGAATGGTGACGTGTGCAGATTTAACCAAAGGGAAACTCACAGCCACAAATCTGCACATTGGTGACAGGAATCTTATGCTAGTGTGGTTGTTGTGTCTACTGTTACAGGCGCATACTCCGATGGAGGTTCTTATGACTTAGCAGCCCTTTTTAGGGATAGCACTTCTCACTCTAATTCCTGCGAGGATTCAAAAGAGATGTACTGAGCATTGCCTGTCAGATCAACGCTGGTTGGCAGCCTGCAGCTAACGGTGGTTCATTTTATCAGGACGAAAAAACATGGGGGAAACACTAAATCGTTTGCAAAATATCGAATAAAGCTCAATGTTTGGTGTTGGAGTGCATGGGCCTTGTTGGATAAAAAAATATCTAATCGGCCAGAAAGAAGAACAGCTCTTGTGACTAAAGAACTTGAAAGACTGAACACTGATATTGTAGCTCTGTCAAGAGTCTCGTCTCCTTAGTGAAGGTCAGCTCACTATAATAACATTGGAGTTCACACTCTTTTGTGTTAGCAAACAGAAAGGTAAATGTCGTGATAGTGGTGTTGGCAATCAGAACAACCTTATTAGAGCGTGTAAAGTGCCCCTGCAGCATTTCTGACCGTGTAATGAAATTTCGAATTCCACTCACTTGTGGCAGATATGCAACAATTTTCTCAGTTTATGCTCCAACAATAGAAGCTAGTGAAGAAGCTACTGTGACCTTTTATGAGATTAAGCGTAATGCTGTCCATTTTGTTCCAATCGATGAGACTTATTATTCTGGGTGACTTCAATGCTCGAAGTTGGTAGTGACTTTGAAACTTGGGATGTCTTTGGTCGCCATGGCATTGGCAAAATGACTTAAAATCGCTTCAAACTACCTTAGTTCTGTTTAAAGATCAATTTTGTGATAATCAATACCCTTTTTCACCAGAAGTTAAGCACAAGGCTGCGTTGACTCACCCAAGATCGATGCATGGCCACAAGATCAACTTTACCATCACCAGGAGGCGTGACCGTTGTCATGCGTGTAATATATGTGTGATGAAAAGTGCGGAATCCCACGCTAATCATAAAATGGTTCGCGAGACGTTTAATCTGTATATCCATAAAAAGGTTCGGATAAATGGGGTGAAACTTTAAAAGCGCATCGACGTTGCCAACCTGAAAGACCTGGATGTGTGAAAAACATTGACAGAAAATTTCGATGAGATTGAATTCGATAGAACTTTGGAGAAATTAAAGAATCAAGTGTACTCAGTGGAAGCAAAAGTTCTTGACTGTGGGAAAAAGGGGGGAAAGAAGTGGACTGATGACAATAACCACAAAATCAAGCTGTTACTGGAAATTAAGAAAAAGATGTATGAAATGATTCTTAAAGGTATCAATTTCGCTCATCCTGAAACAGAGACGGCCTTCAAAGACCACAAAGCAGCTAATCGAAGAACGTCTGTGTGCCGATAACACTGACTTTTTTGCTTGTTCAGCTGAAGATATGCACCTCATTATGCACCTCGTACACTTGTTTGGCCTTAAAATTAGTCTGAAGAAGACAAAAGTCATGTACACACCAGCACCTGGTGAACCATACATTGTACTAGATATCCATGTCTATGGCAGTTCATTTGTTGTGGTAGACACCTCTGTGTATCTTGGTAGCACCCTGTCAAGAGATGGTTTCCTTGATGCAGAAATACACCAGAGGATACAGAAAGCCTTTCGCCTTTTGAATGTTTGAAAAACGAGTTCGGGCAGATTGCAGCATTACCTTTAAAACCAAGCTCCGGCTGTATAAGGCTTGTGTCTTGACAGCTCTTTTGTGTGACATGGACTGTACATCGAAGATGTCTCAAACTACTTGAACACTTTCTTACTCAATATCAAGTGGCAAAGCCAAACACCTGATAATGAAGTTCTTATCGGAGCAGGATACACAAGTATTAAGTCTATGGTCATCATCATTCACATGCGCTGGGCAGGTCATATGGTTCGTATGGAGGATGATAGACTCCTAAATCAACTGTTTTATGGGCAACTCCAGACTGGAAAGCTACCACAGTACAAACCCAGAAGTAGGTGCAAAGACTGTATCAAAGAAAATCTGTAGAAACTAGGAATAGAGTTTGAAAAAAGGCTAGCAATGGAAGGAGCGAAATGGGAAAGGCTAGCAATGGAAGGAGCGAAATGGGAAAGGCTAGCAATGGAAGGAGCGAAATGGGAAAGGCTAGCAATGGAAGGAGCGAAATGGGAAAGGCTAGCAATGGAAGGAGCGACATGGGAAAGGCTAGCAATGGAAGGAGCGAAATGGGAAAGGCTAGCAATGGAAGGAGCGAAATGGGAAAGGCTAGCAATGGAAGGAGCGAAATGGGAAAGGCTAGCAATGGAAGGAGCGAAATGGGAAAGGCTAGCAATGGAAGGAGCGAAATGGGAAAGGCTAGCAATGGAAGGAGCGAAATGGGAAAGGCTAGCAATGGAAGGAGCGAAATGGGAAAGGCTAGCAATGGAAGGAGCGAAATGGGAAAGGCTAGCAATGGAAGGAGCGAAATGGGAAAGGCTAGCAATGGAAGGAGCGAAATGGGAAAGGCTAGCAATGGAAGGAGCGAAATGGGAAAGGCTAGCAATGGAAGGAGCGAAATGGGAAAGGCTAGCAATGGAAGGAGCGAAATGGGAAAGGCTAGCAATGGAAGGAGCGAAATGGGAAAGGCTAGCAATGGAAGGAGCGAAATGGGAAAGGCTAGCAATGGAAGGAGCGAAATGGGAAAGGCTAGCAATGGAAGGAGCGAAATGGGAAAGGCTAGCAATGGAAGGAGCGAAATGGGAAAGGCTAGCAATGGAAGGAGCGAAATGGGAAAGGCTAGCAATGGAAGGAGCGAAATGGGAAAGGCTAGCAATGGAAGGAGCGAAATGGGAAAGGCTAGCAATGGAAGGAGCGAAATGGGAAAGGCTAGCAATGGAAGGAGCGAAATGGGAAAGGCTAGCAATGGAAGGAGCGAAATGGGAAAGGCTAGCAATGGAAGGAGCGAAATGGGAAAGGCTAGCAATGGAAGGAGCGAAATGGGAAAGGCTAGCAATGGAAGGAGCGAAATGGGAAAGGCTAGCAATGGAAGGAGCGAAATGGGAAAGGCTAGCAATGGAAGGAGCGAAATGGGAAAGGCTAGCAATGGAAGGAGCGAAATGGGAAAGGCTAGCAATGGAAGGAGCGAAATGGGAAAGGCTAGCAATGGAAGGAGCGAAATGGGAAAGGCTAGCAATGGAAGGAGCGAAATGGGAAAGGCTAGCAATGGAAGGAGCGAAATGGGAAAGGCTAGCAATGGAAGGAGCGAAATGGGAAAGGCTAGCAATGGAAGGAGCGAAATGGGAAAGGCTAGCAATGGAAGGAGCGAAATGGGAAAGGCTAGCAATGGAAGGAGCGAAATGGGAAAGGCTAGCAATGGAAGGAGCGAAATGGGAAAGGCTAGCAATGGAAGGAGCGAAATGGGAAAGGCTAGCAATGGAAGGAGCGAAATGGGAAAGGCTAGCAATGGAAGGAGCGAAATGGGAAAGGCTAGCAATGGAAGGAGCGAAATGGGAAAGGCTAGCAATGGAAGGAGCGAAATGGGAAAGGCTAGCAATGGAAGGAGCGAAATGGGAAAGGCTAGCAATGGAAGGAGCGAAATGGGAAAGGCTAGCAATGGAAGGAGCGAAATGGGAAAGGCTAGCAATGGAAGGAGCGAAATGGGAAAGGCTAGCAATGGAAGGAGCGAAATGGGAAAGGCTAGCAATGGAAGGAGCGAAATGGGAAAGGCTAGCAATGGAAGGAGCGAAATGGGAAAGGCTAGCAATGGAAGGAGCGAAATGGGAAAGGCTAGCAATGGAAGGAGCGAAATGGGAAAGGCTAGCAATGGAAGGAGCGAAATGGGAAAGGCTAGCAATGGAAGGAGCGAAATGGGAAAGGCTAGCAATGGAAGGAGCGAAATGGGAAAGGCTAGCAATGGAAGGAGCGAAATGGGAAAGGCTAGCAATGGAAGGAGCGAAATGGGAAAGGCTAGCAATGGAAGGAGCGAAATGGGAAAGGCTAGCAATGGAAGGAGCGAAATGGGAAAGGCTAGCAATGGAAGGAGCGAAATGGGAAAGGCTAGCAATGGAAGGAGCGAAATGGGAAAGGCTAGCAATGGAAGGAGCGAAATGGGAAAGGCTAGCAATGGAAGGAGCGAAATGGGAAAGGCTAGCAATGGAAGGAGCGAAATGGGAAAGGCTAGCAATGGAAGGAGCGAAATGGGAAAGGCTAGCAATGGAAGGAGCGAAATGGGAAAGGCTAGCAATGGAAGGAGCGAAATGGGAAAGGCTAGCAATGGAAGGAGCGAAATGGGAAAGGCTAGCAATGGAAGGAGCGAAATGGGAAAGGCTAGCAATGGAAGGAGCGAAATGGGAAAGGCTAGCAATGGAAGGAGCGAAATGGGAAAGGCTAGCAATGGAAGGAGCGAAATGGGAAAGGCTAGCAATGGAAGGAGCGAAATGGGAAAGGCTAGCAATGGAAGGAGCGAAATGGGAAAGGCTAGCAATGGAAGGAGCGAAATGGGAAAGGCTAGCAATGGAAGGAGCGAAATGGGAAAGGCTAGCAATGGAAGGAGCGAAATGGGAAAGGCTAGCAATGGAAGGAGCGAAATGGGAAAGGCTAGCAATGGAAGGAGCGAAATGGGAAAGGCTAGCAATGGAAGGAGCGAAATGGGAAAGGCTAGCAATGGAAGGAGCGAAATGGGAAAGGCTAGCAATGGAAGGAGCGAAATGGGAAAGGCTAGCAATGGAAGGAGCGAAATGGGAAAGGCTAGCAATGGAAGGAGCGAAATGGGAAAGGCTAGCAATGGAAGGAGCGAAATGGGAAAGGCTAGCAATGGAAGGAGCGAAATGGGAAAGGCTAGCAATGGAAGGAGCGAAATGGGAAAGGCTAGCAATGGAAGGAGCGAAATGGGAAAGGCTAGCAATGGAAGGAGCGAAATGGGAAAGGCTAGCAATGGAAGGAGCGAAATGGGAAAGGCTAGCAATGGAAGGAGCGAAATGGGAAAGGCTAGCAATGGAAGGAGCGAAATGGGAAAGGCTAGCAATGGAAGGAGCGAAATGGGAAAGGCTAGCAATGGAAGGAGCGAAATGGGAAAGGCTAGCAATGGAAGGAGCGAAATGGGAAAGGCTAGCAATGGAAGGAGCGAAATGGGAAAGGCTAGCAATGGAAGGAGCGAAATGGGAAAGGCTAGCAATGGAAGGAGCGAAATGGGAAAGGCTAGCAATGGAAGGAGCGAAATGGGAAAGGCTAGCAATGGAAGGAGCGAAATGGGAAAGGCTAGCAATGGAAGGAGCGAAATGGGAAAGGCTAGCAATGGAAGGAGCGAAATGGGAAAGGCTAGCAATGGAAGGAGCGAAATGGGAAAGGCTAGCAATGGAAGGAGCGAAATGGGAAAGGCTAGCAATGGAAGGAGCGAAATGGGAAAGGCTAGCAATGGAAGGAGCGAAATGGGAAAGGCTAGCAATGGAAGGAGCGAAATGGGAAAGGCTAGCAATGGAAGGAGCGAAATGGGAAAGGCTAGCAATGGAAGGAGCGAAATGGGAAAGGCTAGCAATGGAAGGAGCGAAATGGGAAAGGCTAGCAATGGAAGGAGCGAAATGGGAAAGGCTAGCAATGGAAGGAGCGAAATGGGAAAGGCTAGCAATGGAAGGAGCGAAATGGGAAAGGCTAGCAATGGAAGGAGCGAAATGGGAAAGGCTAGCAATGGAAGGAGCGAAATGGGAAAGGCTAGCAATGGAAGGAGCGAAATGGGAAAGGCTAGCAATGGAAGGAGCGAAATGGGAAAGGCTAGCAATGGAAGGAGCGAAATGGGAAAGGCTAGCAATGGAAGGAGCGAAATGGGAAAGGCTAGCAATGGAAGGAGCGAAATGGGAAAGGCTAGCAATGGAAGGAGCGAAATGGGAAAGGCTAGCAATGGAAGGAGCGAAATGGGAAAGGCTAGCAATGGAAGGAGCGAAATGGGAAAGGCTAGCAATGGAAGGAGCGAAATGGGAAAGGCTAGCAATGGAAGGAGCGAAATGGGAAAGGCTAGCAATGGAAGGAGCGAAATGGGAAAGGCTAGCAATGGAAGGAGCGAAATGGGAAAGGCTAGCAATGGAAGGAGCGAAATGGGAAAGGCTAGCAATGGAAGGAGCGAAATGGGAAAGGCTAGCAATGGAAGGAGCGAAATGGGAAAGGCTAGCAATGGAAGGAGCGAAATGGGAAAGGCTAGCAATGGAAGGAGCGAAATGGGAAAGGCTAGCAATGGAAGGAGCGAAATGGGAAAGGCTAGCAATGGAAGGAGCGAAATGGGAAAGGCTAGCAATGGAAGGAGCGAAATGGGAAAGGCTAGCAATGGAAGGAGCGAAATGGGAAAGGCTAGCAATGGAAGGAGCGAAATGGGAAAGGCTAGCAATGGAAGGAGCGAAATGGGAAAGGCTAGCAATGGAAGGAGCGAAATGGGAAAGGCTAGCAATGGAAGGAGCGAAATGGGAAAGGCTAGCAATGGAAGGAGCGAAATGGGAAAGGCTAGCAATGGAAGGAGCGAAATGGGAAAGGCTAGCAATGGAAGGAGCGAAATGGGAAAGGCTAGCAATGGAAGGAGCGAAATGGGAAAGGCTAGCAATGGAAGGAGCGAAATGGGAAAGGCTAGCAATGGAAGGAGCGAAATGGGAAAGGCTAGCAATGGAAGGAGCGAAATGGGAAAGGCTAGCAATGGAAGGAGCGAAATGGGAAAGGCTAGCAATGGAAGGAGCGAAATGGGAAAGGCTAGCAATGGAAGGAGCGAAATGGGAAAGGCTAGCAATGGAAGGAGCGAAATGGGAAAGGCTAGCAATGGAAGGAGCGAAATGGGAAAGGCTAGCAATGGAAGGAGCGAAATGGGAAAGGCTAGCAATGGAAGGAGCGAAATGGGAAAGGCTAGCAATGGAAGGAGCGAAATGGGAAAGGCTAGCAATGGAAGGAGCGAAATGGGAAAGGCTAGCAATGGAAGGAGCGAAATGGGAAAGGCTAGCAATGGAAGGAGCGAAATGGGAAAGGCTAGCAATGGAAGGAGCGAAATGGGAAAGGCTAGCAATGGAAGGAGCGAAATGGGAAAGGCTAGCAATGGAAGGAGCGAAATGGGAAAGGCTAGCAATGGAAGGAGCGAAATGGGAAAGGCTAGCAATGGAAGGAGCGAAATGGGAAAGGCTAGCAATGGAAGGAGCGAAATGGGAAAGGCTAGCAATGGAAGGAGCGAAATGGGAAAGGCTAGCAATGGAAGGAGCGAAATGGGAAAGGCTAGCAATGGAAGGAGCGAAATGGGAAAGGCTAGCAATGGAAGGAGCGAAATGGGAAAGGCTAGCAATGGAAGGAGCGAAATGGGAAAGGCTAGCAATGGAAGGAGCGAAATGGGAAAGGCTAGCAATGGAAGGAGCGAAATGGGAAAGGCTAGCAATGGAAGGAGCGAAATGGGAAAGGCTAGCAATGGAAGGAGCGAAATGGGAAAGGCTAGCAATGGAAGGAGCGAAATGGGAAAGGCTAGCAATGGAAGGAGCGAAATGGGAAAGGCTAGCAATGGAAGGAGCGAAATGGGAAAGGCTAGCAATGGAAGGAGCGAAATGGGAAAGGCTAGCAATGGAAGGAGCGAAATGGGAAAGGCTAGCAATGGAAGGAGCGAAATGGGAAAGGCTAGCAATGGAAGGAGCGAAATGGGAAAGGCTAGCAATGGAAGGAGCGAAATGGGAAAGGCTAGCAATGGAAGGAGCGAAATGGGAAAGGCTAGCAATGGAAGGAGCGAAATGGGAAAGGCTAGCAATGGAAGGAGCGAAATGGGAAAGGCTAGCAATGGAAGGAGCGAAATGGGAAAGGCTAGCAATGGAAGGAGCGAAATGGGAAAGGCTAGCAATGGAAGGAGCGAAATGGGAAAGGCTAGCAATGGAAGGAGCGAAATGGGAAAGGCTAGCAATGGAAGGAGCGAAATGGGAAAGGCTAGCAATGGAAGGAGCGAAATGGGAAAGGCTAGCAATGGAAGGAGCGAAATGGGAAAGGCTAGCAATGGAAGGAGCGAAATGGGAAAGGCTAGCAATGGAAGGAGCGAAATGGGAAAGGCTAGCAATGGAAGGAGCGAAATGGGAAAGGCTAGCAATGGAAGGAGCGAAATGGGAAAGGCTAGCAATGGAAGGAGCGAAATGGGAAAGGCTAGCAATGGAAGGAGCGAAATGGGAAAGGCTAGCAATGGAAGGAGCGAAATGGGAAAGGCTAGCAATGGAAGGAGCGAAATGGGAAAGGCTAGCAATGGAAGGAGCGAAATGGGAAAGGCTAGCAATGGAAGGAGCGAAATGGGAAAGGCTAGCAATGGAAGGAGCGAAATGGGAAAGGCTAGCAATGGAAGGAGCGAAATGGGAAAGGCTAGCAATGGAAGGAGCGAAATGGGAAAGGCTAGCAATGGAAGGAGCGAAATGGGAAAGGCTAGCAATGGAAGGAGCGAAATGGGAAAGGCTAGCAATGGAAGGAGCGAAATGGGAAAGGCTAGCAATGGAAGGAGCGAAATGGGAAAGGCTAGCAATGGAAGGAGCGAAATGGGAAAGGCTAGCAATGGAAGGAGCGAAATGGGAAAGGCTAGCAATGGAAGGAGCGAAATGGGAAAGGCTAGCAATGGAAGGAGCGAAATGGGAAAGGCTAGCAATGGAAGGAGCGAAATGGGAAAGGCTAGCAATGGAAGGAGCGAAATGGGAAAGGCTAGCAATGGAAGGAGCGAAATGGGAAAGGCTAGCAATGGAAGGAGCGAAATGGGAAAGGCTAGCAATGGAAGGAGCGAAATGGGAAAGGCTAGCAATGGAAGGAGCGAAATGGGAAAGGCTAGCAATGGAAGGAGCGAAATGGGAAAGGCTAGCAATGGAAGGAGCGAAATGGGAAAGGCTAGCAATGGAAGGAGCGAAATGGGAAAGGCTAGCAATGGAAGGAGCGAAATGGGAAAGGCTAGCAATGGAAGGAGCGAAATGGGAAAGGCTAGCAATGGAAGGAGCGAAATGGGAAAGGCTAGCAATGGAAGGAGCGAAATGGGAAAGGCTAGCAATGGAAGGAGCGAAATGGGAAAGGCTAGCAATGGAAGGAGCGAAATGGGAAAGGCTAGCAATGGAAGGAGCGAAATGGGAAAGGCTAGCAATGGAAGGAGCGAAATGGGAAAGGCTAGCAATGGAAGGAGCGAAATGGGAAAGGCTAGCAATGGAAGGAGCGAAATGGGAAAGGCTAGCAATGGAAGGAGCGAAATGGGAAAGGCTAGCAATGGAAGGAGCGAAATGGGAAAGGCTAGCAATGGAAGGAGCGAAATGGGAAAGGCTAGCAATGGAAGGAGCGAAATGGGAAAGGCTAGCAATGGAAGGAGCGAAATGGGAAAGGCTAGCAATGGAAGGAGCGAAATGGGAAAGGCTAGCAATGGAAGGAGCGAAATGGGAAAGGCTAGCAATGGAAGGAGCGAAATGGGAAAGGCTAGCAATGGAAGGAGCGAAATGGGAAAGGCTAGCAATGGAAGGAGCGAAATGGGAAAGGCTAGCAATGGAAGGAGCGAAATGGGAAAGGCTAGCAATGGAAGGAGCGAAATGGGAAAGGCTAGCAATGGAAGGAGCGAAATGGGAAAGGCTAGCAATGGAAGGAGCGAAATGGGAAAGGCTAGCAATGGAAGGAGCGAAATGGGAAAGGCTAGCAATGGAAGGAGCGAAATGGGAAAGGCTAGCAATGGAAGGAGCGAAATGGGAAAGGCTAGCAATGGAAGGAGCGAAATGGGAAAGGCTAGCAATGGAAGGAGCGAAATGGGAAAGGCTAGCAATGGAAGGAGCGAAATGGGAAAGGCTAGCAATGGAAGGAGCGAAATGGGAAAGGCTAGCAATGGAAGGAGCGAAATGGGAAAGGCTAGCAATGGAAGGAGCGAAATGGGAAAGGCTAGCAATGGAAGGAGCGAAATGGGAAAGGCTAGCAATGGAAGGAGCGAAATGGGAAAGGCTAGCAATGGAAGGAGCGAAATGGGAAAGGCTAGCAATGGAAGGAGCGAAATGGGAAAGGCTAGCAATGGAAGGAGCGAAATGGGAAAGGCTAGCAATGGAAGGAGCGAAATGGGAAAGGCTAGCAATGGAAGGAGCGAAATGGGAAAGGCTAGCAATGGAAGGAGCGAAATGGGAAAGGCTAGCAATGGAAGGAGCGAAATGGGAAAGGCTAGCAATGGAAGGAGCGAAATGGGAAAGGCTAGCAATGGAAGGAGCGAAATGGGAAAGGCTAGCAATGGAAGGAGCGAAATGGGAAAGGCTAGCAATGGAAGGAGCGAAATGGGAAAGGCTAGCAATGGAAGGAGCGAAATGGGAAAGGCTAGCAATGGAAGGAGCGAAATGGGAAAGGCTAGCAATGGAAGGAGCGAAATGGGAAAGGCTAGCAATGGAAGGAGCGAAATGGGAAAGGCTAGCAATGGAAGGAGCGAAATGGGAAAGGCTAGCAATGGAAGGAGCGAAATGGGAAAGGCTAGCAATGGAAGGAGCGAAATGGGAAAGGCTAGCAATGGAAGGAGCGAAATGGGAAAGGCTAGCAATGGAAGGAGCGAAATGGGAAAGGCTAGCAATGGAAGGAGCGAAATGGGAAAGGCTAGCAATGGAAGGAGCGAAATGGGAAAGGCTAGCAATGGAAGGAGCGAAATGGGAAAGGCTAGCAATGGAAGGAGCGAAATGGGAAAGGCTAGCAATGGAAGGAGCGANAAAACCTATTCGTCCGTCTTTTAGCGAAAGTAAAATTTTATTCGTCGATCTGCTCAAGCTACAACATTAGGGTTAGGGTTAGGGTTAGGGTTAGGAACAATAAAAACAATAGGGTCTATCGTCAATAACAATAGAATAGGATTCGAGATGTCAAGCCGTCTGACGGCTAAATAGCAACTGCCTAATATTTTTAATATTTTTTAATGTTATATTTGGGTTAAAATATTCAAATATTACCATACAATATCATTAAGGATATTTCAAGCTTTGAAATAAAAATTTCTAAACGTTATCTGGACTCAGCCGTACTCTGTAATACTGGCTGACCTACTTTTGACAGTTTTGGGTATTTTAAACTGCCCTTTCGTAAATACCATTTGTGCAAAAAGTCAGGTATTTCTATGCCGCTTGCAATGTATTTTTTACTATGAATAGCTCCTACGTATGTTTCTTCATAACATTCCATCCACTTTACAGTACGACACCTCTCGACACCTTTCATACGTTGTCCATAACCTCGGCCAATCTGGCTTCCTCCTTTAGCTAACTCTCCTTTGTCTGAGTCAAACAATGATGTCTTCCATCGCACAGGCCACAAACTACATCTCAAATCAAATAGACCCATGTTTTATATGTCTCTTGCAAATTTGATTCCTTTCAAATCTTTGTAAGAACAGATGAAAGAATAGACCTGTTTGATTATAAAATGTATTTATTTCTTAACTATCTGAAATATTGAATCAACAACAAGGCCTTTGAATCCTGTGATTTGTTATTGCCCGTGATTTGTGAACATCAGACACAGCGGCTTTTGACCATATTTGACCAGATTTCGCAGTCATTAATTATTGTGAACTTACATACTTAATTTCTAATCTAAAGGTAATTATATTAAATAACCACTTATATCTAAAGATAAGTGATTTTTTGAATGTCTGATCCTATGAAATATATAATTTTTCGAAATCAAAATAGCTAACCCCGTTGGTTCTGAAATCTTTTGACCTTTGAATTGCTTCCATCTTACAGTTTTAAGAAACTGTATGATGATTTCCAGCAACCTATTTTCTGTTGCTGGAAAGGTCATGCCATATTCCTAGGGAAATAAGCAGGTTTACACGGTATGCGATTTGGAAGGTGCACGAATTACGGGTGAGATGATAGATGACAAGCATAAGCCTTCTCCCCTTCTACAGAGAGGGCTAGAAATAATGATATATGTTAAAATTGAATGGAATGGCGAAACTTGGCAATATTCAAATCAAAGATTGAATCCATGCAGTATCCTTTTCATGAGGATTATGTGGACGATTACAAAGATCTTTTGGGTTAATTATTCAAAGAGTTTAAAAACTTGGAAATCGAAAACAGTAATGATGAGGATGGATCTGAAGATTCAGGATGAAAGCGGAAATGATTGTATTGGTCTAGATTAATTGTAAATTTTTTATTTTCTGTTTGTGAGTCTTTGCATGCAAATACATTTATTCCTTAAACAGCATTTTTACATCTCTTGGACTATATTGGCATTCAGGTATCAAATTGTTAACAAAAATTTTTTCTCCTTAAGTTTTTTCAAAGGAAGCCGACAGCATGGTTACAAGTCACGTGTAAAATTTCCACTGAATTTATTCAATTTTTGTTTTGAATGAAACGCATAACCGTACAAACGTGCAAAAATTTTGGGATTTCCGCAGAAAATTAACGTTGTTAAAATTAACGAACACAAAAATTAAGGTGTGACCAGATTAACAAATGTGAAAATTAACGCGGGTATAAAATTAAGCCGGAAAAATAAAAACCGCGTCAATTTCATCATTCATTAATTTTGTATAATAAGGTAACGACTACTATTTGAAACCAAAGCTGAACATGTTGATATTCTGCACAATTGTATTAATAAAAATGCAGAACGAATTGCATTGTATGATACCTTACAACGACCTGCTCATTCAAGATTCCACCTGACATTGCGTGCCTCCACTCGCGATTCGTGCTGCGATCTGTATTGAACATAAAAAGTTTCCTTACTACGAAAACCAAGAATAACAGTGGAAAACAACGTGAATTAAATACAACGGCAAATAGTTTATAGAAAGTAACTCGCCTTTACTCCGCAAGCTGCCAATGCTGGAACTAACGGAAGGCTAACTTTGTCACCCACACCACCAGTTGAGTGTTTGTCCACCACAATACCACTCCATTCGTCAGGCCATTTAAGTACTTCTCCGGAGTCTAACATCGCCCTTGTTAATTCAACCATCTCTTCACGGTTCATGCCACGGAGATATACAGCCATTAACATCGCGCCAAGTTGCGCATGATGAAGCTTGCCTTCCATAACATGTTGTACGAACTGCCGCACTTGGGTCGAACTGAGAACATCACCATCACGTTTGAGAGCAATTAACTCAGGCATTTGTAGTTCTTGTTCACCCATGATTTTACACCTTATTTAAGTTAACCTTAATGTTATCCAAGCTCACACTGAATGGTCTCAGAATTGACTTAGAATTGAAAATAACGCTTTTCTCTTTGTTCCAAGCTCGTCTTTTGTTTGTTTCTTTGTTTATTACCTCGTTGTGAACGCCTCCAATGGGGTTGTAATCCTTTTTGTTGACACACTGCGCAGTTATTGATTACTTATTGATTTTAACAAGTGACTTGGCCAGCTTTTTCACAATTAGGAGTGGAGTGTGAATAACGAAAAAATAAGGAAATTAAGGAGGAAAAAAGTCAAATCGAACAACACAGAAGTTGACAATGAAGTTGACAATGACGTTCACAATGAAGTCGCCTTCATAATGTGAGGTACATTATCAAGGGTCACCACATAAGCCCTCTTGAAAAAACGATCCACATAATTCATCAAGTAGGTAAATCTTGTGGTGGAGGGAGAGTATCAAGCAAATCGTGATGAGCATGTGAAAAGCGGTCATCTGGTGTGGAAAAGAAACCAATTGGTGTAACAAGACGAGGAATTTTCGCATGCTGAAAAGGCTGTCAAACTTTGAACCAGTTTTGGGCATTTTTGTTGATTCTGTACCAAACAAAACATTTTGTGATGAGGACCTGTGTTATTTTACTACCTGGATGAGAGAGGTTGTGAAGAGAGTCAAAATTTGTGTGTCGAAATTAAGTCAAATGAATGGACGGGTTTGCTTCTGAAATGTCTAAATGTCTAAAAAAAAGAGGGAATAGGCATCCTGGAAAATTTTAGACAAGTGTTGCTGCCGTGATGTTTGAAGTACAGAATACTGCAGTTGAGCTATAGCAATGGCTTCTAAATGGAATGGATATGAATTGCGAAGAGCATTGACATCGAGGTGATAGAGAGCACCGGCAACGGAATTTCCTGGCCACTTATTCCAAATGTCAGTGATGAATTGAGAGATGTACACTAAATGGCAAATTTCACGAGGAGAATACCTGTCGTCGCTTGAATTGAGGAAGTGAGTGAGAGGCCGATGATCTGTAAAGATGTAAAAGGTACGTTCTTTGCGTGAGTGGCGAGATTTTTTTATTGTAAGATAAACAGCAAGCAGCTTGCAGTCGGAGGTGCTGTGACGTATTTCGGCTGGTTTGAAGCGTTGTGAAAAGACGACAAGAGGCACCAGCTTTATTTAAAGTGATGTTGTAAAACTCCTCCAATGGAGAAATTTGATGAATCAACAATGATGCAGATTGGGAAATCTGGAAAGGATGTGCAAGTAGTGTGTACTGGGCAAACAGAAATTTGGCAATGTCAAAAGCATCTTGACAGGCTAGTAACCAGAGAAAGGAAAAATTTAAGTTTGGAGTTTGACCAAATAGCAGGTTCGTCAGTGACAGTAAAATTATAGCACAGTTGGTATAAACTAGTGATGGGAATTAATGATGCCCCAAAATTCAAGGAGTTTGTCTACTGACGTTAGTTTTCGATAATCTTGGATGACACCAACTTTGTCCTGGAGTGGAAAAAAACGATAGTCAATTACAGTTTGTCCCAAAAAACTTGAGGTAGGGACTGTCCAAATAAACATTTCTGTGGATTAATAACAATTCTATGCGGAAAGAGGTTATCATATACAAGGCCAAGATGTCCAAGGTATCATTTGGGGGAAGAAATGTCAATAAGATCATCAATATATGCGTGGACAAAAGCAAGACCACTTAGAACTTCATCGATGAAACCTTGACAAGTTTGGGAATTAATTCGAAGGCCAAAAGACATGCGAAGAAATTCGAATAATACAAATGGAGTAGTAACTGAAGTTTAGTGGCCTTCAAGAGCAACAGGAATTGCAAGACAGGCTCGAATAAGATCGATTTTGGAAAAAGTGGTCTTGTTATGGAGAGT
>RDPX01000419.1:124978-146510 GCA_003991215.1 Morbakka virulenta
TCGACAAAAATATTGTGAACGGAAAGCTAGTAACGTTATTTTCTGTCCAAGAAAAGATTCATGACATGGAATATGATACTGGCTGCCAGCCATTGATATGAGTTCTGCAAGTAAACAAAACATGCTTGTACTTAGAACGAAGCAACACTTTCTGCATCTTACAAAAATGAATCAACTTAAACAACCTCAGTCTTTTTAGTGCTGACTGTCAACCCAAAGTTGTTGAAGGCACTGGAGAAGCTATTTATGCTCTGCTACATCTTTGCCCCAGAGACGGCGTTGAGCGCCCAGTCTTTAGTAAACAGCAGGTCACGTATAGCTTCTTTTTTAATCTATGTCTTGGCCTGGTGTCTCTGTAGGCTTAAGAGTTTGCCATTAGTTCGGTGTCGGATTTTCATGCATGTTGCTTCATCAACACTGAAGGCATCTGATAGCATGGCCGAAAACATCACACTGAACAGCGAAGGTGCCAGAACAACTCCATCGGTAACTGCGAAGTCGTCGGGGGACTTACAATCATCCAGTACACGAGTCAGCATACAGTCGTGGAGCTGGAGAACTACGTTAATGAACTTGCTGGGGAAGGCATACTTTCCCAGGGTATGACAGAGACCCTCGCGACTGACAGTGTCAAAGGCCTTGCTCGGGTTCATGAATGTGGCGCAGAGGTCTCTGTTCTGCTCCTAACACTTTTTTTATACAAGACATGAGGATACAGTGGATGGCCAGCAGTGTACTTAATGTCTCACTTTGCCCTAATTGTACTCACAGTGCTTTGCTATGCCCGCCTTACTACCCCTTTAACCAATTTGGTAGTTTCCTCTCCGCATTCGCCGCATCTAATCTTAACATGCTTAGGCAAACATGCTCTAACTCACGGAAGGTCAAAGACCCGACGGTTACTCTCAACCTTTTTCGCCCGGCCTGTTGAAGCCTTTGCTCGGGGCGTGGCCGCTGAGCATACTAAGGATTCTGGGAGCGACAGGTGACAGTTGGGTGCCAGGTACTACTGGTACTGCCAGAACTACTCCGGAAAAAGCACGACAGTCCTCCACCGGAGCTGCTACCCATCAACCGGACACCCCATACACCCCCCAGGGAAGAGATAATAGTAGTCTCTCGACAATAATGAGCTCCACAGTGTAATGAAAATTTTGAATCCTCGGCCAGTTTCTCTACTAGTTGTCTGGTCGATAAAACAATGTTCTATTGCCTTTTCGGATGCGGTACACCCTCTGTGATACCTTCCGACTCATAAAATGGACGTTAAAACGAGGACTGATGAAAACGTGAAGGCAGCATACTTGTGAAACCACGACATTTGAGGGAATCATATTTAGGCTGTTCCTCAGCACCAACCAAATTTTCTAATTTCTGTCTGTTGTTGATGACTTACCTTGTTGAAGGCTTTGGTGTTAATGTTCTAAAGACTGCCAGGACCAATAAATTCTTTGACTTTACGTTTTCTTTGAAAAATATGACGCATGCTGATATTTCCTTCTCCATGACGTGAAAAACGTTTGAAATGACAAGACCACCCCACCCTCCACTCATCGATTTTTGAAGAACGTCCCTTCAACTGTGATCAGCTCTGTTTCCTGCATGGTTTTACCAACTGAGGAAACGGAAGTACTTATTTTCGGATCTTTCTCACACGTGTGACCTGATCAAATAGTGGCAATGCTCAATAACAGTCATTGAGCATTCATCAATTCATTGAATGACTTCCTGCAATTAATCAATCCCCGAATCCTTTCAAGAAATGAAAATGCGCCATTGTACAAGCAAAGACAAGAGACAAAGAAATAAACAACTTGCAGGGAAAGTGGACGACTGGTTATTTCGATTCTTTCTTTTTCCTTTGTAATTTTTTATCCTTTTGTCGTCACGTTTGGGGAGACCTTTTTCTCTCTTTTTTTTCGTTTGTTTTTTTAAATATTTTGATATGCCAATGGCCACAAGTGGTTTTGTAGTACTGCAACTTTGGGCTGTGGAGAGAGCCATGGTACCACCTTACAATTTAAGCTCATTTCAAAAGGTGTACTTTCAGTACCGCAGCAGCTCAAGGCTGTTGCTTCTAAGACGGTCCCTTTGTATGACCAGACATTCTCAAACTCTTTAGAAGAATGTCTTGGGATCGGAAGGCGGTACATATCTTGGAACGAAGCGTGGATTTGAATTGTGCACACAGAGTGCTCATCATAATTGCCTCTTTCCAAATGTCTTCTTTTTTCTTTTTGGAGAGCAAACGCTTGGGGCGGTACTTTGCCAATATGACAAAGTTAAAAAGGATTGTTTTTGGAATTAAAGCAGTTTGGTTACCAAACAGAAAATGTGTTGTAAGTTTGCAAGGAATGGTGAGCCCATCACAAAGGGTCGGGTAGAAGCAGGTCTGCATCAAATATCGTCTGGTCATTTAGCAATTAAGAAACTACACGTTGTTTGCACATTGTTGGAAATGCCGCATTTCAGGGTAACATTTCCAATGCTTCATCGGCGCAGGATGTTTGTTGACAGAAGGATGTTCCAGAGAATTTTGAGAGGTGTCATTTCCTTGGCCTGCCTGAAAGTTTGCACGAAGGGTTTTACATACGTCGCTGTTCATTTTGTCAGCTCATTGTGATGAAAATGTTTTTTAATGCGTTTTATAGCAGATACTCGTGAAGAAGCTTTTCTGATAAA
The DNA here is from genome assembly GCA_003991215.1 of Morbakka virulenta. NCBI lineage: Eukaryota > Metazoa > Cnidaria > Cubozoa > Carybdeida > Carukiidae > Morbakka > Morbakka virulenta. Next base: position 127,661 of record RDPX01000419.1, read on the forward strand.
ATTGCGCGACTTTTTGTCTTGTCAGGGGTCTGTCCACGAACCTTCGAGTATCGGTTGTCCTAAATATCTCTCCACGTAACACGGAGGTGTTGGGTCAACTAATGCCTTGCAAGGTATAGCTACTTCTTTTTGGCACGGTGAAGAATGTGTCTCAGATTATATACTAGCATCCGATTCCTAGCTCGCTAGAACGCAGGCAGAGCCCAACCCGCAAATAAATTTCTGCAAAAAAAAATAAAAGTGAAATTTATCTATAGCCTGCTAGACGCGGGCCTAGAGAAAGTGAAATTGACTTAGGAGAGAAAGTCAATCTCAAATGTATTCATTGTCTTTTACAGAAGCCCCACAGGATACAGCAGTTATCATACCATTTAAAATATTTTTTTAAGAAATATATAACATGCATGTGCACTTGTTGTTGGATGCATTGGTTTAAAGCCCGAGCGCAAGATTAAGGTTGCATCCTTATTTGGGTAATCCTTATTTCAGTAACCTTTATGGAACGAATCAGTGCACACGTTTATAACTTGCAAGGCCAACTGAAAATCGCTCTAGGCCATTGTTCAAAAGACCTATTTCGGGCTTCTCATTACCTTTTGTTTTTCGGTGGAAGCCATAGTTGTAGGATATTTATATCTAGGTACTTCTACCATTGTCAACCTGACGATGGGTGAAGTATCTCTCGTAACGTAGCTCAGACAAAGTTTAGGATTTACATGATAAATATCCTACACCAATGGGTTTACAACTGTTTAAGCTAGGAGACAGTTGTGCATGGCTGAGAGAGCACAGTCCTGCCTCATTCCTCTTTACAAGAAAAAGGGTCTGAACTATGTTCATTGTTAAAATATCATTGTCTGGATTGCCGAATACAGGGACCCCAATCACAGACGCAAGGCTGGTCTGAAGCTCATGTTGGTAATTGTTTATCTAAGAACGAGCATTCAACATGATCAAAAGCCTTTTCTTGGTCTAGCTTTAGGAGGGTAAGAGATATGCTCTTCTAGCGGCAGTATGACAGTTTCCCGCATAAGCTCCAGATTGTCGTAAATGGAGTGACCAGGGCCATTGACTGCCTGACCTTCCTCAAGGACTTCACGTAGGACGGGTTTAAGTCGCATTCTCAGTGTTTTGGTCAGGATTTTATCATCGGTGATTAAAAGTGAGACTGACCTTGGCTCTTTTTGAGGAGTAGCAAAGCTAGACTCGTTGAAGCCGAGAAAACCTCCATTTCAGAAAGAAAAATTAATAATGTCAACGAGCGACTGACACAGGCCATTCCAGAATTGTAAGTAGAATTCGGGAAAAAATTCGTCAATTCGGTACGGTGGTGCTGAGGGAGGTATCTGGAGCCAGACCGGCTGCGGCATTAAGAAGCTGGCGCCAGGTATCTATTCTACTTACAAATAAAAGACGTACCGTTGGAACGGGGTTAAGATATACGAAGCGAATAAGATCTGCTATACAGAGGGCAAACATGGACAATGACCATCATATCCAAAGTCTACACCAGCTATCGAATGCCAAGGGACATGGAGGACACTACTTGGAGAGACTGTGGATAGTGCTAAGGTGGTTGGAAATTCGAAAATGAGAACACTTAACTTCGTTTTCACATTACGGTTACGGTAACATTGACACAGAAAAGAGAACGAATGGCGAATCTCTACGCAGAATAAAGAAATCACTGCTCTATGTAGGTGATCACCTGGTAGATTGAAGACCTGGTCAAAAAAAATATGCTAGAAGAGTTAACATCCCTGAACATTAATAAGTTGTTGGAACAGGATGGAATGAAGTGACGGGCCACTATACAGTAGGCCTTCTCACCTCACAAGAAATAATCAATAATACCTCATTATATCATGTAGTTTTAGGAATAAAAATCTACTGTAAGAGGGCTTAAATCACTATCATAATTACTTTATATCGATAGTAAATCATCTCTCAGTAACTTCAATGTTCGTGTTAGTGTAAGTTGCACTTACCCATCCACTGACACTCGCAAATTTTTGGGCTGATCATCCTATTATCCCAATATTTGATTGACCAAATAACTTTTCATTGTCCCAATTAGGTACATAGTAGTGTGTATTGTAGTTTGCATGAAGAAATGGAGGATTGAACAAAATGGTAACTCTGTATACAAAAACTCTTTCCAGGGGTAAGGTACTTCTTCTTTCCAAAAGCTGCAAGTACAGTGTACCTACAGAGCGTATCTATTCATTAAAAATAGCGTGGCGTTGGATACAACTTGCACTGTCTGAGACAAGAGCTTAATTAAATAACTTTTTAAGTAATTAGAGTTTTTTTCTCTTGATGATTTGTAGTGCATGTTATACAGTTAACACCCGGCCGTATTCAAAATCAGTGTTAACAAAAATGTTAATACTTAGTTTTCACCTGCTGCAACTTCCCGAAAGCTCGTTGTTTTACGTAAAATCTTCCATAGGTAATACACTAGCACTAAAACCAAGGCGATGTGTGTAATCACGACTATCAGAGGCCTCCGGAGGAAGATTGACCGCCCACAAGGAACTCGATAGCAGTTGAACCTCGATTATCCGAACAATATCTACCGGTCCGGACTTTGAATGTTTGGAAAATAATACCTGCGTACTTTATGTATTTGAACCATTTCACAAGAAACAGTTAGTACATAGTTTATTTATCTATCTATCTATCTATCTTGGTCGATTTTCACATCGCCCAAGTATGGAGACACAATCCTTCCAGCACTCTCTATCCATCATGATTGTTTTCAACTCAGCTGTATTGTCCAACCCTGCGTCTTGCAATATGTTGTCTGCATACGTAAATTTTTGCCTTCCTCGATTTCCATGCCCATCCATTGGTTGCCATAGGACAAGTTTGTTGGCTACATCTTCTTCGTGTCTGATACAATGTCCGGCTGGCCGCACTCTTCTCTGTTGGACTTTGATGGATACTGGAGGTAGTTCTCCATATAGATGACTATTGGGGATATGCTGTTTCCATGAAATATTGAGGGCCATTCGTAGCATTCTGGTGTAACATCCGTCAAGCTGTTTTTTCATTGTCTTTGTTAGGGTCCAGGTTTCTGCACCATAAAGTAACACTGATTCGACTGTAGCGATAAATAGTCTAATTTTAATTTTCCTGGAGAGTGTTGATGTCCATATCTTTCTTAACTTATGACATGCGCTCCAAGCTAAAGCTTTTCTCACTTTGAAGTCTTTGTCTGTGCTCTCCATCCATGCTCCTAGATATTTAAAATTGTTTACGATTTTTAAAATTGTTCCATCATGTGATTTTATGTTTATTGGTGTGTTGTGGTTAAAAGCTTGTATTTCAGTTTTCTTTGCATTGCAGTGTAGGCCAACTCTTCCTGCTTCGCGTTCAAGGATTGTTAAAACGTCTTGTGCTTGGTTAATTTCTTCGGTTATTAGGGCGATGTCGTCTGCGAAATCAAGGTCCGTTACTATTGTTGGGTGGCTGCGGCGACTCTGTCGTTGCTTTATTGTAAAACCGAGTTCTTCTTCCCTACCCTGGAATGTATTTCTCATGACGTAATCGAGGACGATTGCGAAAAGGTATGGAGCTAGTGTGTCCCCTTGCAGTACCCCGGCAACAATTTGAAAGAATTTTGTTTCACCATCTGGTGTGATCACTTTTGCTCTAGTGTTTTCATACAGCTTGTGGATGGCGGCTAGTAATTTTGGTGGAACATCGTATGCTTTTAAAATTTTTATCATCATGCCTCTATGTATAGAATCAAATGCTTTGCGGAAGTCAACGTATAATATAATCGCTTTTTTGTTTCGGGCTTTAACTCCCTCGATGAGTCGGCGTAGTGCGAGTATGTGGGTAGTAGTTGATCGGCCAGGTCGGAAACCGTTTTGATTGGGACGAAGATGTTTGTCGATTTTTGGTTGTATTCTGTTTAAAATCATCTTATTGACAAGTTTAGCGACAAGTGAGGAGAGGCTGATACCTCTATAGTTGGGTGTTATACTCAGATCTCCGGATTTGGGTAGAGGAAGCATGTCGATTTCTGACCACTGTTCTGGCTTAACGTTATTATTAAATAGTTTATTGGCAAAATCGAGGAGTATTTCGTCTAGGTCGCATCGTTTTAGAACTTCTGGGGGAATGTTATCGGGTCCAGATGCTTTACCTTCACGTAAGGTGCATTTGGCTTGTCTCAATTCGTCGAGTGTGAATTCGTTGTCGTTTATATGGCAATCATTTAGAACTTTTGTTAGGTCTCCTTCAGGCGGAAGTTCTAGTAGGACTGGTTCGTTGCCAAGGAGGTTGCTGAAGTGTTCGAACCATTTATTTATGCGGTCTTCTTTTGAGTTGCCTTTTATTATTCCTTGCTTGGCTGAGTTTCGCCCGGTTATGTTGTTGATTAGTTGCCAACTCTCTCTGTGATTTCTTTGGTTGTCGGCACTCTCTACCTGGTTAATCATTTCATTGAGTTCTTGTTCTTGGATATTGTCGTACATTTGTTTTAATTTAGATTTTTCTATTTGAAGTTGCTGCTGTAGTTGTGTAGTGGGGTTGTTGGTAAAGGCTGTGAGTGCGTTTTGCACCGCTTCTCGTGTTTCGTTTATCCTTGGATCATTGGCAATATTCTTACGTTTCTTTTTTACTTTCAGTGGTATGAGCTTTTCAGTGGCTTCAGCGTTGGCTTGAATGAAATGACCGTACTGTTCTGTGATGGTATTGTCTTCCGTACAGAGTTCAGAGTAACGATTTCGTACGGTAATTGTGTAGATTTCTTGTAGATTGCTGTCGTGAAGAGATGTCCAGTCGTATAGTTTATTTAAACCAAGCGAAATACATGTAAATATATTTGTAAACCTGTGTTCTAATGTAAATACATATACATGCAAACAGAGTAAGGTGTCGTTTGTCTACGGATAATCAGTTATCTTAACAATCAGTTATCCGAACAAATTGCTTCCCGCCCCTCTTATTTGGATAATCGAGGTTTAACTGTATTCCATCAAAAGCGGATGAAATTTGGAAATAAAAAATATCCCTTTGTTCCTGAATCAATATTTTTCTAAAGGACCTGTATTGGTTAACTACATCACCTGGAATTAGCAATTAAACACTCCAAGAAACCATGACATTTAAAACTTAAAATACAGACACTTCGCAAGCAATGTATTACCAAAAGCCTTATCACTTTACTGCTTACTGGTTATCTCGCTTCCGACTATCGAGGAATTGTTGACGGATGGCAGAGTCATGGACGATCTGTGAACGGTAACAAGTTTTATTTTTTCCCATTGTCTGCTATTTTACCAATACTTCAATATAACACAAAACGGCCAATTTTCTGAAATAAAGGGCCGCAGCAGCTCAAATGATACCCAATCAGGCGCGCATTTAAAAGTCTGCAAAACACGCTTCACTACCACAACATAAAAGTGAAAAAATAATGACAACTATCATAATATTAGCCCTCTGTGGATGATTGCCAGTAAAAGATATCACTCATACTAACAGCCAAATTTATGCAAAATTCACAATAGAACACTTCATTTACACTCTTATGTACAAATTTTCCTGCGGATATTGTCACAATAAAAATAAGGGAAGGGGCCTGTGACAATTTTCTCCGTCGTAGAAATAACTACAAAAGTTCCATTGTCGTCGATTAGCATTTTACAAGCAATGGTGTCTGGAGGTCAAGAGAGACTGATTTTTCGAAGTTATCTATGGTCTGAGGTACAGTAAACAGGTTAGTTTTCGGTCAATGCTTAAGCAGGTAATTTAGATGGACAAACTTCCTGAAGCGAGTAGTACTTGGCAAATACTGCTTTGCCCTTTTCTACAAAACTATTTAAAAAAAACCCCTCAATATTACATATAATTTCGAATTGCTACATGGTTCGAAAAAACGCAAGGTTTAACTTTCCTAAATTTAAGGGGTCTCAATTTTACAAGTGGAGTAACTTTCAGATCTTTTTTCTTTAAAATTTAAATTCCATTAAAATATCATAAAGGAGCTCAAGATTATAGGGCATTTAGAAACTACTCGCTTACTTTCCTTTCTGAATCGGGGTTGTTTGGTGGGTGAGCTATACATGCTGAATGTTTATTCTAAGCATTACGATATACTTAATTGCACGTTACTTTATACGAGTGGTATGCAAACAAGCATTATGTCAGGGGTACCTCCTTGAGCATGGTTTTCTTTTTAAGGAATGCTGGAAAAAGTCCCAATGAATCTGAAGCAGCATTCTTTTAACGTTTTACCTTAAGTTATACTTTGAGACAAGAAAAGGGTGGTGTTACAGAGTCTTTACAAGTACAGTATCAAGTTCAATATCTAATTTTTCTTGCAAAGGTTACAAGAAATTATCCCAAGTTACCAACTGCATTGAAAAAGAATATAATATTATCTTCATTGTGCCCCCCAAGTACTTCTTGATATCACTCGTTAATAAAACTTTGAATATGCGACTTCATACACAACGTTTATCTAATACAAAAATTAATTCTTTTTCACCTTGTCATCTGTCAAGTGATTTCTTAGTTTTACAGTATGCAGGTTAGAAACAGTATTTTTACAACTAGCATTCAACTGAAACGATCATCTTCGTAAAAGTCTAAAATTTCCACATCAAAATGTTTTGTTGTGACGGCAAATTTTCTTCTTCATATATAATTCATTTTACTTCTTCTTACACTGAAATATTTCATGTTACATTGTCTAAGGTGATCAACGCCCTTTTTATTCATTTAAAGATTATTACTTCTAAAAATCATTCATTCGAACGTAGGATAGGCAATTACGCAATTTCGAACGGTGTGGGCGCAACCGATAGATTTTTATACCGACGACGATTTACAAGGGGTACCACAAAAATACTGCATCAATTTTATCATTGCGACTTTTTACAGTACTCGGCGATTTTCATTTACACAGCATTTAAATATTCCCTTCAATGTAGGGATTTTTTTTATTTGAGGACACAATAATGCTTTCGCAAATGAGGATGCGGTAAAATATTCCTGTAAAGTCAATGGAAATAGCTGACTAAAGACCACCAAAAAGCCCTGAAAGAATTAAGCAGGCAGAGGTGTTTCTCAGGAAAAAAGAAAATCAAACTACTGCTCCAGGCAGAGTAAAGCGTTTCGGCCAAATAGTGTAGTTGAGTATACATTTCAATTAAAGGCAAGGAAGATAGATTTCTTTAGTCTGAAAATCCCAAAGCCCTAGAGGGTTTTGGCATTCTTGGTATCATGAGTAACATGTTCTAAATGAACGACCGAAGAACAGGCTCACAAACAGCACACAAAGCCCAACACTTTCATGGTTCTTTTCTAACAAAATACCTTCTTTTCTAAATAAACCAATTTTCCTAACTCCTGACTACTGACCCAACTTCTTATGTCCATGTCATTTTTGTCCAGATGTCAAGTCAGTTTTTAATTCCACACAGCCCAGGCTAAATGCCAAGTGAATACAGAGGGTTCCATTCTCTTGAAATTTTTTTCCTTCATAACTATCAATTATCTACATTTACTGCTTGTTTCCATCTTTTAAAGCCTTTTCAAAAATTATGTACACACTCAGGAGTCCCCCAGTTATAAATCGGAAACCAGTTGGGTACGGAACTTTCAGGGATACTCTAGTACTGCGCTCCAAAAACCTTAGCAATCTGGCGATCAACTACTTGGCTGAGTATCAGATTGCAATGACAGAACGTAAAAAGGCTTCTAATTTTGCCTCTCTTTAAGTTAGCTGTTTTATTGTAGGTTAAAGCCTTAACTTAGGCTAAAGCTTTGCTCTTTGTTGTTCACTACAACTTATGATATATTGGACACAAACAAATACATTTACTATGACAAGTGACCCTTTGGGTCAATACTAGCACGGAAAACACAATGACGTCTATCTTTGCTCAATAACACCTTGCAAATAAATAAATCATCTTTTGGAAAAGTCAGTCTTTATGTCCACCATAATGTTCTCTCCAGCAAATTTAAATATTAACTAAATTCTATCTTCAAAGTAAGTTCTTCTTGATATTTTAATTTGTCTTAAAATGAAGTCAGAACTTCATTTTTCAGGCTGATGCTTCACATTCTGAGAACCTGGCTACAGATGACAATAAATACTTTTACATTGGCTTTTTCGGAGTAACATGCGGTTGGTGGATTGCACTGTAGTCACTGTCAACTTCTTTAGTGATCTGTGTGACTGGCAAGTTTCATTACTGGTACTATCACACCAAAGCCCATTTCCCTGAAGAATGTCCCACGGATCTTTAGTTATACTACGAACGTATGTGAGCAAAGTATCCAGGCATATAGTACTTCATTCTGCAACCATCAGGTATTCGCTACCTTACATTCGTCTTACCTTTACGTGGCTGATGCGAAATTAGTGGGGGCCCGTGACCTACGATAATGAGATAAGGTATGAGTAACGCATATGAGGGCACTATAAACAAGATACGACCTTACTTTGATTACTCCAGTTAGTAGTATCGCCGCGCTTATTAGTTGTTGTGTTCTAATGCGTCTTTTACACAGAGGGCGCTAAGTGGCAGAAATGGTTAATTTACATGTAACACTTACCTAAAAATTGCCTAAATAAACACTGGAAACATTAAAAGCCTACCAAAAGTTTGTTCAAAGTGCTAGGATAAAAAATACAAGCATACAGGTCAAATATTTATCACAGACACATATAAAAAAGCAGCTTCAGTGTAATATATTTCCATAATCTTTTATCTTTTTGATTAAATGGTTCTATTCCTCTTGAAGCTCTATCTGTAAAAACTTAACACAATACCAAGAACATGTCACGTTTAGTGCAAATAGGCACAGTGCTTTCAAAACTTTTTTTTTTGGCTAGGCTAGAGCTAATGTGCGCAGAGTTCTCTAATTAAGAATAAAGAAATTGCATAATCAGATCATTCTTTGAAAGAACACTAAGGGGAAAGCCTTACAATAAACTTCAATAAATATCGTAGGCCCAGGAAAGAAACAGTAAAAAATTTAGATAAGAACCAGTTTACTCAGTATCATTCCATCCTTGGAAGAGAATTGGCAAAAATTCACCAATTCGATCGGTTACAAGTCAAACAGAAATGTAATTCTTCTACTGCATTACATTAAAAGACATAGAAGTAAATGAACAGCGAGCATCAAGGCAACGAAAAATTAAATAAAACATGAATAACAATGCAGTAAATAGATGGGATATACACGTGTGAAGTAGTGCAAGTGCTGCGAAGAGAAGAAGCATGTTAATAAGTAAGGAGTCAAATGAATGAGTGTTAGGAGGAAAGGTTGAAGAGCGGAAGAGAGGAAGGAAGACAGAGAGAGAGAGAGGGGGAGAGAGAGAGAGAGAGAGAGAGAGAGAGAGAGAGAGAGAGAGAGAGAGAAAGAGAGAGAGAGAGAGGCGAGCTCTTTTGTATGTTGATTGTTGATTCAACCTTGCATTAGATAACTCATTTCTTTCTGTGTTAGAATGAAGAAAGAGTGCCCATGCCGCAATCTTTTCCTGACAATCGAAAAACAATATCTATTGTTATGGTATCAATGAAGTAATACCTGCTGTTGCGATGTTGTTGTTAATGCTGCTACCGTGTTATAGCTAAGTAAAGAGCACATAAATACGAAGTTTAACATGTAAGTAATAAAAAACCTTACATTTTAAAACATTTTATTGTTCTGCTGTCTTATACTTTTATGATATTACTAGTTGGTTAGTAAACTCGCTCAATTAACTTCAGACAGTACTGTGATAACCTCGATTTAAGTTACTCGTTGGTTCATTGTGGCTTTGGTATCGTACATTCACTGTTAATATATGAAGCTTTAAATCACGTACATTTTTATGTCAACAACATTTATTTGGAAATGAAAAAATGGTGTAGAAATATCGTAAATAATAAAATATCAATACCTCAACGAATGTTTAAAAGTATATAATAAATTCGTGAGATCCCCAAATAAAACAATAATAATTTTTTGTTCCTGAATTTCCCCGTCATTCAAAGCGAATTGACGACTTCCCAAGCGTTTGCGGTGAAATATCACTGCACGATTGAGACCAATGGTACGGAGGGATTGAACAGGTACCTTCAATCATAACATATGTTCCCATCTCCTGTACATGCAGTTCTGCACGTTATCAGTTGTACAGAAAACAAGTTCGTCAAATTAATTTTCTGCAATAATTAAACTGTTTGGCGGGCTTTGTTCGTTGGGTAATTAAATTCATAATACAGTACTGCCTTGATGGCGTATCCGAAAACACATAACATACTACAGCTTGTGTTAAATTTCATGAAAAAGAAAAAAAACATACTTCTGATTTCAAGATAGTAGGTATAAATATTATGTACCAACAATTTGAAAATGGAAAGAAAACCTGTTAAAATTAAGATAATAAATTGTCGTGGCAAACATACCATCACCAAGATGAGAGGTGTACTAACGAAGTGTGGAATAGATTCGTGTGATAAAATGATTATTAATGAGAGACCATGCTTAGTAAAATACTAATTTTGATGTGTATTTTTTATTGTATTTGAAATAGAGTCATTAGGGAAAGGAAGATGCAAAGAGATTGAGTTGTGGAGCTGGTGAAAAATGAAAAAGATCATGTGGTAAGAGTCGAGATGATCTCCTGCTGATAGCAGACGATAATGAAGCACCAGAAAGCACAGAGAGTGCTTCGGTCATCCCATGAAGCAGTGAACTAAGAAAAGGTGTCGAGTCAATAAGGGTTGGCAATGCTCTGCTTTATATCTGAACTCCCTTGCGAAGCTTTACAGAACTACCGTAGAACTGTTCATCAGAACTCACACGATTTTCTATGACGTATACATACAAATTTTGTACAAATGTCATTCATAATGTAAAGTCTTAAACTTGTCAGTTCCTTTTGACTGAAAATTATTTGGGAGGGATATTAATGTATGCAATTACACTACTCGTACGTCATCAGGCACATACTGGCAAGTGAAAAACTGTCGAAAGTAACCCTAAAGTTTTGCAGAACTAAAGCTGAACGCACAGAAAAATGTTCCTGTAATGCACGCAGTTTCAAATACCAATTATGTACTTATTAGTGTATGTCTATGTACAAGAAAACATATAGGTTCTTCATCTATTGACCTGATTCTCTCCATTTCAAAGATGGTTCCAACCAACAATTGGCAGACCTGTATGGAAGACATCAGTTGAAAGTAATCGATATAATTTCACAACTGGTTTTATTTCACTTCAAAAACCCAATCTATATGTCATGTCTGGATCACGTCACCATGATCTATATGTCTGGATCACGTCACCATGATCTGTATGTCTGGATCACGTCACCTTGATCTATATGTCTGGATCACGTCACCATGATTAAAAAAAAAGATAAAAGCAATTCAATTCATTGCAATAGGTGATATGATACGTGTAACTTCTCAAAGATTACCTTTGGAAAGTTCCACGTTCTATATCGCCTATTAAAATCAATTGAATTGCTTTTAAATTAAATTTCCATTTTGGAAAAATAGGAACTCTACAAGCAGGNGTGGGGGGTGGAGGTGGTGAGGATTGTGATCAGAGATAGATAGATAGATAGATAGATAGATAGATAGATAGATAGATAGATAGATAGATAGATAGATAGATAGATAGATAGATAGATAGATAGATAGATAAATGTAGTTAACAAAGGAGGGCATGGTGAATATGCCAATGTCTTACTTACTTTAAGAATCAGATTCCGAGATAACGTATGATATCAATAGTTACTGGTTATAATAATTAGCTTCAAGTGTCTTAAATTATCTGTTGCTTTTAATTGTGTCACCATTGGATTTAAGAGAAAATAAAGCAAACACAAAACACTCTCATACAATCAATGTTGCAACCTTAGTAAACAGAGCAGAAAAAAACCCTGAAACTCACCCCATAACACTAATTCGTCAAGGTCTGGTTCCTCGTCAAAAGACACTGATTTGCCATGGCTTACCAAATGCGTATCTGCATTAGAATGAGCAGTATTAACTGGCATACTGATACCTTGAAGAACACCAAACGGGTTACCATTGTAACCACCCGTAAGTGTGGAATTGCCTCGACTCATACTCGTTGTCGTTCCAAATGGCGTCGATGGTAGTCGCCTTGATAAGCTATGCTGCATTTCCGACTAAAATTGGGGTAAGGAAAACACAAATAATCTTATGGTTTAAATGAACGGAATACGTTCAGAAATAAAAAACCGATGATTTTACTGGCATAAGGTACAGAAACGAAAATTGTTACAGTGAGAAAGTTGCAGGAAGTAATTTTAAAAGATCTAAAAACTTTCTAAAACCATTGCATTGAATTAACTACACAGTTTGGAAATATTCAAATTATCAATTACTTAATAATTAATCATTTACAATTATAGTTGCCTTTTTGAAAGGTTAAAATGAAGCCCAAATTGTAGTTTGTGGGCAAAAAACCCCACCTACCCCCCGCCCCTATCAATCCCAGCTCTCACTGTTGTTGTGTTTCGTTTCTTATCCATTTACCTGGCGCAGTTCCCAATGTACCTTATAAACTATTTTGTTGTACAATACTGGATATTGACATTTACCAATCCTTTTGCAGCATAGCCTGGGGGAAAGTGATCCATTCTGTTACAGTTAAGTCTTATCGAATCTGCGAGTAAGATCATATCCTTGGCTACAGTAGTCTGTAACCCCCATCACAATTCTATTTCATATATGGCGAGACCACATGATTCCAAAATACTGCATCAGTAGCTTCTTATGCACAACATCTCTTCGTGCAAACTCTTTCCTTGATACCCAACTCAGTTGCTATCACTGTAAGCCCTTTTAAGCCCGGGTGAAAATTGGAAAGGAATAATTTCTGCTTTAGCCATATTCCCTTTCCTGTTTCTGAAACCTATACAGTATGGAAGTCACAACACTACCAATCTGATCCTCCTCCTACAATGTATGAATAAAACAAGACATTTCCTAATGTCATCCCAACCTCTGATGGAATGACATTTGAGGATATGTATAAAAAGTCTCAAGGATAGAAAATCAACAACACAAGTTATTGTTTTTAAGAGAAAAGCCTGCAACAAACCTCTTTTCGTCCCCTCCCTTCCTCCCCCATTTCTTAGGCTCGATTGTTACCTTCCAACACACTTCATTGGAGTTGTGAAAATTTCTTTGGCCAATATCCTTTTTGGTTGTAACAAGTGGCTCCTAGAAGGATCCCAAAGTCCTGTCCACTCGGGCAGGCGAACGTTGAAACACCAGATTACAACACAACTTTACTAACCACGAAGCTTCGTCTCATTTAAGTATTAAAAGTCAAAAATGTAACAAAAGGAAATAATGTGAGCAATTCTGTTGAGCTACCAACTTTGAGAGAATTAAAAAAGGATTAAATTTTCAGGCTCCACCTGACATTTAGCCACCCATCATCATCATCATCATCATCATCATCGTCATCATCATATTCGGTTTAACGTCCATTTTACACGCTAGCATGTGTTGGACGAATGCCCTTCAGAGGGACTTTGATTTGGCAGTGAGGAATTTCTTGGCCGGATGCCATTCCTGACGCCAACCAATAGCTTTTTTCTTTGTAAAGTTCCAAATTCTCCTCGCCAGCTCGGGAATCGAAGCCGGAACTCTTGATTACTGTGCAGTTGCACTAACCATTAAGCCACGGCTCCTCTTACCCTTACGGGAGTAATACAAAAACTACAAAAGCTACTCACGCGAGAGCTGTGTGTTGTATTTGGTCGGGGATCTGAATTGGATGACGTCCTATCGCGAAACATGGGCCTCCTAGACAGTAAATAACAGAACAAGAAAGTTTATTCATAAAACGTACAGAGAAATATAGGAAAATGGAAAAACGTGTTTCAGTATCATCTAATTCATTTGGCTAAAAAAACGAGCATGCAATTAGCCTGATTTTTTCAAATTTTCAAATATGAACTTGAAAAGCACCAGAAATGGCAGTTGATTGATTTTTGTGTTTCTGGATATAAGTACCTTGTTGATTATCCGGTCTGGTTGAGTAGTGGTAAACATATTAGATACTTAATTACTCGGATAACGACTGCCCGACTAATAAGGGAATACAATCACTTACAGCTGATATAATTATGATGTATATTTATCAAAATTACTATAGAATTAACAAGTATTTTGCATGGAAATTTGGATCTATAGAATCATCTTTAACCCAAAACCGTATTTACACTTGCACCAGAGTATGAAAGAGCGATCCTGCTCATAATTAGCGCGAAAACAATCTAGCCAGTATGCGGAAAGGACCCCAAATAAAGGATTTGTGGAATAAAATTTTAATTGAAATAAAAAACATTCCATAAACTCTTATATCGCCAATAAATACAACCCTTGACAAATATCAAAAGTACATTCAAAATCTTGACACGATCTCTTTGAGATAAAAACCTCGGGATCAGGGCTGTGTTCTTGCAGGGGTAATCAACTGTCACTTAGCCGCCATGTTTTGTCCCGGATGTCTGTAGTAAGTGGGAGAGTGTTTTAACTAAAATTCAAAGTTGCTTTTATTGGTCTTAAGGATTTCACAAATAACGGCCTAAATTGGCGACTACGTCACGTGATATCTCGTTAAGATATTGTTTGATGATGAACAATACAGCATGCTTGGGAGTTGATACATGTAACAACCTGTCCTTTTAACTCTGGCTTTTAACTAGGTTATAAGCTCTATTTATCTTCTTTTTCTTTCCTTCCCAGGGACTCACTAACTTGTTACTCACATACAATCACAAACACAAACACACACTCTGTCTGTCTGTCTGTCTGTCTGTCTCTCTCTCTCTCTCTCTCTCTCTCTCTCTCTCTCTCTCTCTCTCTCTCTCTCTCTCCATCCTTCCGACTTCATATACATTGTAATATTGTAATGATGTGCCTCTCCAGCGCAGTTTGTCTCCCCTTTCGTCCGTCTTACTGGCCCCTAAAAAAAATCTGGTTGCTCATTCATTGTCATAATGTGCCCGAACCACAGTCACTCTTTAATGTCCTCCCATAAACACACAACTTTTACAAACTTGTTAATGACCTTATGAGTTCTGTGTTACAACAGCAATACACTTTGCAGCTAACCTAACCCTATCATCTGAGTGTTGCGGAAAGCCCGCTCTTTAACACTTACAAATGCAAGTTTTTCCAAAAAAAAAAGAAGACAACAACATAAAACAAATATAAAACAAAAAAACAAACAACAAGAAAGCTACTCGTACTATAACATCGAATCCAAACAAGAAAAGTGAAGCTCATAGGCCCACAGACCCTAACTCAGGGCATCTCACTGCCAAAATATTGGATCATTACGTTGTCTTCATATATATTTTTATAAAAGATGCTTCTATAATTATGATGCCCTTATGTCCCCTCCCCATTCCAACATTACCTTGTCACTTCACCGTTAGCCAACTTCCGACCCTTTACCACCGATGTTCTGTATCGCCAGAAAAATTACTGTTCAAATAGGGTTTCTCTTAAAATTCTGGTGTCTCAAATACTCTCCCTTTTCCTTGCTTCCTTTATCATTACAAGTTACAGTCATTGAAACACATGTCAACCACTGTTCTCTTTTCCTCTCCTTTCATGTTTTCTGTATTTTCTTTTCTCGGCAACCTCCTGTTATCACAGGGGCGTTAGTGCCTTGTTTGGAGTAAACATTAATTCAAAGAAAAGAAAGAACATGACTGAAAGAAATTGCCATATGAAGTAAGTACCTCGTTTCATCCATCGCAGCACTTGATGCCCTCGTTCCTGTTCGTGTTCCTCTTTGTTTCTATACATACAAATGAAAACGGTCATTACCCCGACTGATAACACCAGTTCTATGCCACACAATATCAAAATTATTCAATAAACTTGAAGTCAGTGTTATACGCAAGTCACAGTTAGGCATAGGAACAACGGGTGGTGATACAAAGTTCCGTCCAAAAAATTCACTGATGTAGTGGAAATAAAAGTCTACAATACCGTCGAAACACTTTGTAACATCTTACTTCGATAATAAATAAGAGTGCATTAGTTGTCATGGAAATACAAGTCCTAAAACAATCCTTCACAAAATTATGCACATATACAATATACATGTTAAAGTTTTGGAATGTTTTTTTTTGAACATAAGTGTAAGTTTAAAGCTCTGGGTATCAGCGTGCGAATTGCTCTGAGGCAATTCGAAAGCTAATTTCCTGGGCTATGACGTTAAACATTTACACATAGTACAGTAATTCGAGCTCAAACAAAGCGAGTCTCTCGATATTGGTCAAACAGAAAGTATTTCACTATACCTTGACCTTCCCCTGAGACTTTTAGACTAAGCCTGCTTCATCGTGCGCCGTCCTTGGCACAGGAATTGTTTGAAAACATCCACCACTTTTCGAGAGTGGTAGATTCAAAAGAGAAAATAGTGATGGCAGCTGCTGTCCAGCTTACCTGGTATGCCGTTGCTCCAAGTTGATTATTATTCTACGGCAATAGGTCTGTCAGTTCGGCGAAATAACTATATTCATTAATGCAACTGTGAGTAATAAACTTTGACTACCCTAAATTTGGACTCTGTAGTATTTAAATACTGTGAAATAATTATTCCATAGCCATTATTTTGTAGGGTAAATAACCGAGAGCGACACTAATTCGTAAGCTTACGACCTATATGGTTTTGTTTTAATCTCTGATTTCTTTTTGTTAAATACTCTGCTTCATCAATATTCAAAAAATACATACGGGACTCCTTGCATTGCTTAGCGAGAATGTATCTATAGTCTCAATTCTTTCTATAGGTGGCAGCATCCCATTTCTTGCACCCCTGTAAAGAGAAAAAGCATGAAATAGGAAATCCAGGGAGTCGTAAGGTAAATTGTAAACATGGCAAAATATTAAAGTACTTAAAATATAAAGACAAAAGAAGCAAATTAGAAAGAACTACCGGTTGTTTTTACCAAGGATTTACAAAAATTTACAATTTGCTTGGTGACGTACGGAATATAACGTACTTAAGATTACCTTAACCAGTCACATGTACATCTTCCCCAACAACCGCTTTAACGCGATACGTCTGTGAACGTTCTATTAAATGTCTATCTTGTGCATAAAACCTATCCTCGACGAAATATTGGCCCTCATTCGAGCTACCTATAATTAAACAACTACATATTCCAAAATAAATGCGTTATTTGAATGAAATATCTATCCTTAACTTATCGCTGATCGTCAATAAAACACTGAAACATCCAAACTAAACGAAACGTCAATTCTCAACACGATGCCTATCCTTAATTCATCATCTATCCTCAACAAACACCTATTCTAACCCCCCCAAAACCCCGAAAAAACCTCACTCTTTTAAACGTAACTTCTATTCTCGTCCAATGACCTACCCTCAACCATTCCTCCAATATACAAGAAATATCTAACCTTAACTAATTGCATATCTCTAATGGCACAACTATCCTCAAAAATATACCGGTGCTTGAAAAAACATTTATAAATGACGTAACACCTAGCTTTTAAAAATCGCAGTACATACCAAGGTTGCGGGGATAAATTTGACAAAGCTGACGGAGAGAGCGTTCGGTCACTTGCAGTTTGCAGTCTTGTTCCACGCAAAACTTCTCCAACTACATGGTTGTCCTAAAAATGAATAAACGATCGTAAGACCAACCCAATAAGCTCAAATGTGAAGGATTACAAAAATTAGAACAAGCTATGTAAATTAATTATGCTATGGATTACATAGCAGAAGTTTCAAGTGTCAAGTTGACCTTTTATTGCAAACAGTTCAAAGGTCGATTTGAAAGCACAGTCGATAAAAAAATATCACTGTATTCGACTCTCCCCCAAAAGCAACCTCAATTGGATTTTCTGCAAGTAATAATCGACTCTTCCAAGGTGTTTTGAAACTTCTGCTGTAGATAACATTTAACTGTGATAGAATACTATCTTTAAACCAATATCAGGATTCTCTTTGCACGGTTAAACGTGAGATTGTCATTTTACAATGCTTGATATGTATGACGGAAGCTGGGAAGCTTAGTAACTAGCCGTAGAATGTTGCCACACTCACGTATGTCTGGCAACATTAAACAGACAGCCCATCAAGCTGAAACCGTTAAAAAATTGATCATAAAACTTCCAAATGCCTCAGAGTCAGTTAAAATCGAAATAAAGAAAAAGACAGCAGTACTACATCAACCACTTCGTGGGCCGTGAAACCTATCCTCCTCAAGTTTGCGGACAGAATCAGATAGTAACATAACTGACAGACACTCGGCAATGACTAAAGAAAGAAATCCTAAAAAGTACGTATCAATTTGGGGCAAATGTAAAGTATAACAAATTGTAGTTTCTCTCCTAAACGTCTCTGAAACAAGTATTTAACTATATCCTGTATGTCTCCATAATAACACACTTTCAATACACCAACGGATTCACTTTAACAGATCGTGAGAAGCATGTTGAAACTCTGGAGAAAGCTGGCCTCCTGAAATGTTATACGTCAAAAAACCCAACAATAAACAGAACACTTGCCGAGAACATTCACCAGGGCTATGGAAAGAATAACTCCAAACAAATGGTACTGGAACACCAGATTCCTTTAAAAGAAGTTGGTAAAACAAATAAGGAAAGAAAATTTGGTACATTGATAGTATAATTATGGAAGGTTTATGATAACTGACTTTTAAGCCATTTAATGTAGATATTTCCCGACTACTCCAATTGCGGACTTTATATATACAAACTGTGCGAAGGAAATATCCCAACGAAGTGCGTACAAGGGTGTATAAAAGTGTGTAAAGGACTAACTG
>RDPX01000419.1:152571-168921 GCA_003991215.1 Morbakka virulenta
CACATTATAGTATAAGTGCCATTATGTTCTATTATGCCATTTTTATAGTGGCTTTATCAATAAAAATGACATGCAGATAAATTAGTGTATGTTGTCACTATTATAACTGACAACATTAGTAAATAATATACCAGATCTGTGTGATTTAAATGGTCATATTAGTAAATTCAAATTCTAACGAAGTACTTTTCTTACAATCACCCACTGATCGACTCTTTTTAATTGTCTATTGTTAATATTATTATTAAGATTAGTGACATGGTTAACAGTTTCTTTGGGGATTTTTTCCGTTTTGTTTATGGTTAGCATTTGTATCTTAACATTTTTGATAATATCAATATAATATCGTCACGCACTTTTGTACAGAAAAGGAAGGGATTATTTAATGCAAGATTTCCTTAAAATAAATTCTTACATACTTACCACGGAGGGTATGTATGACTTCCGTAAAAAAATTGTTTGTTGTCATAATATTTGGGTTTATGCCGCAAACGTATTATCAGGCGGTAAAAAATTCGAAGCGGCTTGAAAGTGTTTTATTAGACAAATTTTAAGTGTGAGAGAAAAATGATGAGTGTGACAGATGAGTGTGAGAGATGAGTGAGTCCGAGAGGAAGATGATGAGTGTGTGAGATGGGGGATTCTGAGTAATAAGTGTGAGATGTTACTGCATGTGAGGGATGAGTGTGAGATGTAACTGCGCGTGAGAGAAGAGTGTGAGAAAATGATGAGTGTGACAGATGAGTGTGAGAGATGAGTGAGTCCGAGAGGAAGATGATGAGTGTGAGAGATGGGGGATTCTGAGTAATAAGTGTGAGATGTTACTGCGCGTGAGAGAAGAGTGTGAGAAAATGATGAGCTTTTCAGTCTCTTGAACTGAGAAGCAATCTAAAGAAGAGATGTTGATTCCAGCATAAACTAAAATAGTATTTATAAAAGAGAGAAGAAGCAGGTGCAATTTTCAGGACACACTGCTATGGTAAAACATAATCGCGGAAGGCAGTTTGAATGGAACATCGGCTTTTAATGATAAGAACAATTGGAAAATCACATCACCAATGTCAATAACAGATCCGGTAATTTATCATCATTGGGAGTATACTTTTAAACTTTAATGCAAAGTACTAATTCAATTTTGGCAGAAAACTAGTTACTCCCCATTCTATTAATAAGGTTCACAATCTGTAGTTTTATATGTCGAGGAACAAAAAACCATTTCTATTCACAATGAATGGGGGAGAAGTATAATTACTGAAATAACGCAAACTTAATATTAGGAGGTAAAAAATTCGAAGTGGGTCAATTTCACTTTGATTTGACCTTAATTTCAATATGGTCCATCACTGAAGAGCAGTCTAGCGCGCATTTGTCTCTTTCTGTGCACAGTATTACTGCGCCAGTACGCCAATTAACAGTCTGTTCAAGAAAAGAGGATGATTCTTGTGACTTTATACTGTATTGTCATCATTAATGGTTTTGAATGCTTTAAAAATAGACACATTATGACATAAAGTCCTCCTTATGGGCCTTTACACCGGTAGAGACGATAAAATACCTGGTCATTAAATCTCTTCATGTCACGTTATCAGCAATCCAGTGCCGTTTGGCTCTTCCTGTCTTATTATCTTTGGGACGAACCTATATTTCTTTTAATGAAACATATTCTTTTTGTTCTTTCATTTTTTATGTTAATGATATAAATACCAGTTCCTTGTGTCCAAATAGCACATTCCAGTCCAAACAGATGTCATTGAATCCCCAGTTTGCGAGCATCTTATTATCACCAACATCCCACAAAGACGGCATCTTTTAGCTCGTTTCAAGAAGTATCACCACGTGGGTTGGACGACCTCATTAAATAAAGTGAATACCCAACGCAAAACGCCTTTTTCAGTAATATTCTGTGGATGGTCGGATTTCGGGGTTTCTATTGCAAGTTTAACTTATTACAGACGTCAACTACGACATAATCAGTTATTTGTTGCTGGTCATTCTCTACTGTTTGTTGTCTCAAAGGTGACAAGCTTCTTTTACATACATAAACAACAGCATCAAATATGACAGAAGTTTATGTACGTACGTTAGTGCTGCTACAGAGGGTGCCCTTTGCTGTAGGGCCACTGATCTTATTGTGATAAGTTCTTTCAAACCATTCACATCGGATGACACAGCCAGCGGCCCAGATACCGTCTTTAGCCTTAGCTGTTATGGTAAAACAAGAAATAACTGGTATAATATTGCAGAAAATTTTTAGCCAAAGCAAATGATAAGGGAGTTATTTCCCCAGGGATATGCCAAATCTTCCCCATATTAACAAGTGTTCAATCCAGAATAAGAACGATAACAAATTCGATCTTCAAAAGTACCCATTCAAATTTGGGATCATTAAGTTCTTTCCTTAAAAAACCCTTCCCATTTCTAGTTTCTTATTTAGCTAATAAAAATACCAATGTCAAATTTCTAGTTCCCCCTTTCAGTGAATTTTGACCACGCTTACTACTCAAGTTTCCACCCCACACATGGGATGACGCTCAAAGCACCTGCCATATGATATACAGCTAATGGACATTAAACCCAAGAATAAGAAACCGCTGACAAGAACTTATAATACCGAGCTCACTAGCATTGTGCTCCAGCATTCTTCGTTTCTACTGATAGTATATTTGATTCTCTTAAACTGGTACACAAAACTGTTAATGCTCGGGGTGAAAAGCGTTTTTCCCAACAATTCAAATACACCAATCATTTAAAAAATGCAAAATTCCAACCCTTCTGCATTCATTTTTTGTCTCAGTGATCAAGCAGTGGAATACCATTCCTTTGACCTCGTTCACTTAAATGACAATTAACAGTTTCATAAATACATCAATACACACGGCTATTACCGGGAAAAGTTACTCTCTCCTGTGACTCTTTTACCAGCAGTTCTCTACATTCATCCTTCGGACCCCTTTATTCCTCGAAGCTCCCCTGTAGCGATATATTTTCTTGACTCTTGCATTCCTCCAGATTCCGCTGTATGATTTAGACTCCCCTGTAGTCCTCTGGACTAACCTGGAGCTCTCCAGACACTCCTGTAGTTTTTTATGCTATTCTGTAGCCCCCTACATGCTCTCATAGTCCACTAGACTTTCCTCTTTCCTGTTGTTTCCAGGCCTCCTACAACGTCTTACATTTTTCTCTCTCCTTTAGGAACATCCTCTTCCTTTGTAAGCGACCTTGGACAAAGGGCTGTCTTGCCAGATTTGTAATATAAAGTATAAATATTATGGGTATAAAAACCCAACAAACCTGAGGAGGGAGATGAGGAATCTTTGAGTACCCATCTCTGGATAATGACCGCATATGGTGTTCATTTTGTCTTACACTGGTAAGAAGACTCTTCCTTAGATCTAAAATAAAGAAACATTAACAAGGATACAAAATAGATACATTAGTTTGTGTGAATGACAGTGGACAGAAATCGGAAATATTCTAAAGAACTGACATTGACACCATTTTATATTGACGTGTACACCTTTTCAAAATGTTAAAAAATAAATACATAATATTATTACCACGACCATCAAATTAAGTTCTACGTTTTCCATGCTAGAAAGGTATCTCTAATTGACGTGCGAGCTGTTATATAAAACAATTAAAAACACAGCTTCTTTAAAAACCTTTTAACGCTATACAACAAAAGAAAAATTTATCCTGGGGGTCATAAATTCAGCTGATTCCTACTCAACGCTACAACAGATACATTGGGATGGCGTTTCATAATATCAAATCTATGCAATGCCTGACTGCATAACCATACACCAGCCACGAATATCGTACGCAGAAGGACTACCATTTTCATATTCATGCTAATTCTGGTTACATACACACTGTGCAATGTAATGCTAAAGATGCGAATGAGATCAAAGTACGCAGACCTGGTTTTGACCAAGAAGGATACTCCATTTGATAAACACTTTTAGATACTGAAATGATATCTGTAGCCAGTTCTTATTTACAACTATAAAGCTTAGGCCACAAGTAGCCAGATGGCAAAGAAAATACATGTATTTGAAACGAAGGTCTGTAAAGTATAACCTCATTACTCACAAGATCAACAAAACAATCCTGCATCAAGCCAATAAAAAGACTAAGACTGAATAACGTCAAAAAATAAAAATCTAGTTTCTTAGAGCATGTCATGTGAAAAGGAAAGGTAAAACAACTTGGCCTAAAGGGAAAAAAGCACGCACACCGCAACATATCTTAATCAAAGAACGGCAGAATCAAACTGTACAACCCATAAAGCATATAAAAACTCTACTTGGACTGCACACATCGAGACACCCAAGATATGAAAAGGGCAGTCAGAAGGAGTGTATTACCTATTATCTAAATGCTGTTTATCCTAAGTTCTAGGTAACCTGGGGTGTTTCTCCATATTTACGTCTCAAGATACCATTCAAATTTTAGTTGTCAATCATCGGTAAACTCATCACAATAACTCAAAAACAAACATTCACAACTGCCATACTGACTTCTTTTTAATCCTTGCTACCTATTCAATTGCATTGATAGAAAGAGTCTATGGGATAGCGGATTGTAAAATAGGACCTGTTGTAGAATTTATACTAACGTGGCTTGCAATCAGATGTTTAAAAAAAACGTTTTATGTTTTATCTTGACCTTTGTTTTTACATATAGACATCAAAAGGCTACAGTGTCATTTTTTATCTTGGTATCATGAATTTGATCTAAATATCAACCTAAATTAACAACCAAAACTAGTTTCCACTATCATGGTCTTTCCCAAAGATGAACATTTTAGTCAAATGTCGTGGTGTTTCACCAATGTTAACCTTTATAATTATTGTAAATTTGGACTTAGGGGACAATGTTTTTGCTTTTCAAAGCAATAAAGTGGCATTTTACTGCTCTGATAATTTTTACTTCAACCTATGAAAAGTTGAAAGCCATTTTCATGCAGGTGGTTATTTTTCTATTAAATTTTCTTTGTACTTTCCATACCTTTTCACTTATTAGCTCCCTCTTCTCCCTTCCAATTCTAGCTCCGAAAACATAAGGAATTAGAGTCGTCTATCACTCACTCGCTATCCAGTTGGCATGTATCCATGGCTGGCACAAGTATGCCTAATAACCGATATCACTAATAACCCATAAACAGACTGGGTGAATGGTTATACGGGGGATTTTTTTAACCAGTTGCTCTATTACCAATATCATCTATATAGTTTTACAGTCTAGTAAACCATCCACAAAAGAAAAAAAATACAATGAAGATGAATGCAAAGGAAGAATTTTAACAATTGGCTATCAACTGTGGGAAGCCTACCTTTTCCAAATTTCTCTACGATAATCTTCATTAGGCTTCGTAACGTGGCAACGAGCTAAAACAAAATTATTTGATATTTACTGCGAGCAGAGAAAATTTCAACACTCAAATGGAGTAAGTGGTCGGAAATATTTAAATATCTGCTTCGTGACGCATTCAAAACTTATACTCGCAGTCAGGGAAAACGTTTTTTTCTATAAAAATCAAGTTCACATTTGTTAAGACCGAAACCAACTTCAATGGAGAGGATAAATTGACTAATTTTTCTTGCAAATAACTTAAAAATATCGATCCAATTTCTTTCTCATTTATCTAAAATTAGGAAGGAATAAATAAATAAATAAATAAAAATATATATATATTCGTATGCACTAATAAGAAACTATGTAAAAAGTATGAAAAATTTAATATCTAATAGCTTGCTATAATTCAGCCAATTTCCAAATTCATCATCAACAGTGCTGATGTCACCTCTGATGCCTATCGTACGGCAATTCAGTACATGTTGAGGTGTTTGCACGTCACCGTATACACAGTTTGGGTTTCCACTGTCCGAATTCCCCCTGGCTATGGCATGTCGGCCATACCTAGAGCGAATTCGGTTAAGGAGGACCCAGTGGCTTCGACTTAGATAATAGCCTGCAGGTTTTTCTGAAGGCGTCGGAATATATTCTTGGAGCATGCACTCCGAATTACTCCAGCGTCTATTCCACACGAATTTCATCCATAGGTCAGGAGACATGTTTTCGTCGATTTGATTTGATAGGATGTGCATTCGTGTAGATAGAGATATTCTGCTTTTGAGGCGAACCTTGACTAAAGGAGACGTTGCAGGCTCATGGAATAAATGCCTGTCTTTCATTGCACGTTTATACAGGTTTAGAATGTTTCTGTCTCTTCGGATGTCTTCAAATACCTGCTTATTGCAAGGAAACTAATGCCAATACCTGATCAATAAGGACTATATTAAATTATGAATAAAGGTAACTTACCGATACATGGGAAATAGGGTAAACATCGAAATCAAAAGCTCTTCTCGTTTTCTATCAACAACTATCAAATCTTCCCTCTTTCTTACTCTTGTAATTCTCTCTCCTTGCCTTCCTTCCATCAGCCTTGCTCCCCTTTGACCTCTTTCTCTCCCGATCTGTCTTTTTGGGCTCGGGACTTAACGAGCAATGAATTAAGGAACAACAATAGCAGTGCGCACGACAGGTGCGACGAGGTACAGCAATTTTTCCATACTTCTTCCTCACACCAATAAACATTATTATCAACATCTGGGGTTTAATATTTTCAGATAAGAGCAGCACAATAATTTTTAGCTGCAAGTGTCTTGTGCGTGTGTGTATGTGTGCGAATCTTTTGGTGTTAGGTGCTATGTTGGGTACATTTAAACAGTGAAGGTTTAACCTATTCTTTCATTACCTAGTTATAACTATTTCTGTGGATAAAAAACAAATACAATGGGCATTGCTGTATACTTTAATAAGGACTAATGCTAAAACTAAATAAATTTTTGAGAGAGTAGAAGAAAACTTCAGTAGAATGGGATTACGCATTACACTTCTTGTGTTTACATTAAATGCAAAGTTCTTTTCCCCACTCAATGTATATTCAGAATTTTTAAAAATCTACGTAAACTAAAGTATAACGTAGTAAATTAAAAGAAAAAGTGCAATGGTGATAAGAAAATAGCCTGCTTGCACTTTGCACGACACGCACATTAAAAGATTTTTGGAGCTTATCAGGAAAACAAATGTACTGTTTTGACACCAGCAATTCATTATTCAAAATCCATTAGTCTGTATAAATACGTGTGCTTAATATTACTGATAAAGAAGTAATTTCAAACTCATTCATAGTCGGGATTTAACAGCACAATAAGCAGACGACTGCCTGAGCATTTGGCTTTAAAGAATTGTGGCTAAAGATGCTGTCGTGTATACCCAGAATGAAAGACGTCAGCCGCAATTTCTTAATTATAGTCAATTATAATTATATTGATTCTACCAATTGCTAATAGTTGCTTGTTTTTATCTCTTTATTGCATTAGTTCAAGAATAAATGAGGTCTGGGCAGAATTATGTCAACTTGTGGAAATAAATTCAAATGTGAGAACCACGTACAAATATTACAAAACTCAAATTCAAGTTTTAACAAAAGCAACTCCGTCAAGTGTGTATACTTGAATTAACCCTGTCACACGTGGTCCCTGTAAACTCACTACACAATACATTCCACGATGGGTCAATTTCATGTTTTAAAAGAAACAACCCTGAAAATTTTGCTGAATTATCCTTGTTTTAATTTCAAAAGCTTGTTTTAGTTTTTAATATTACGCTCAATTTCTGTAAACTTAACAAACCCGTAGAACACACACACACACACACACACAGAGATAGATAGATAGATAGATAGATANAACCCTGAAAATTTTGCTGAATTATCCTTGTTTTAATTTCAAAAGCTTGTTTTAGTTTTTAATATTACGCTCAATTTCTGTAAACTTAACAAACCCGTAGAACACACACACACACACACACACAGAGATAGATAGATAGATAGATAGATAGATAGATAGATAGATAGATAGATAGATAGATAGAGAGACAGAGAGACAGAGAGAGAGACAGGCAGACACAGAGAGAGTTCAATTCATGTTCTACGAGAACCACCTCAAGGCACTTTCCTTAGAATAGAATGAATCCATTAAATGATAACAAGTAGAAAAAGAAATAACTAGACTTCAAATTACCTCTAGCCACAGCTGATCAAAGATTTCTGACAGCAACGCGTCTCTTAAAAAAGCATTTGGGGTGACGGGAGGGTAGCCAGGGTGTCGCTGGCACCTGGTATTTTTCTCATGACTATCAATATCACCACTAGATGTAAGAAAAAAAAGTAAATGTAAAAATAAAATGAAATTTATGAAGTTATCGTTATGATATGTTCTACTTTAACTCAGGAACCCTTCTCAGAAGGTATTTCAATCGGGTACTTATAACGTAAAAAGTTCTGAATCTACTCTAAGCAAACCCTTTTCTTAATTCAATATCTTATTTGGTGATTTCACCTTCTCACCCGTAATCATAGCAAAATGCAAAATAAATATGTATTCTTTGTTAAACCGTTGGTATCCAATACCATTTCTGATAAACATCTTGTCGAAATAAAACAAAATTTGGATTCAACCTAGACTGTAAAATTTCTGATTTCACTAAAATGACTCTTTCCTTGAAAATGTTGTCGAATTCTCAACTAAAGCTCCGGGTCGAAACATTTCATATCATCGTCTGTATTTAAAAGGTATATAAATATATTCATAGCCTAACAGTACACAGTATAGTGTATTCGGATTCAGTGCGTGCAAAGTAACAATATATGTTCCCAGCTGCTTCAGATCTTTGCAAAATAACTGTTGATATAGTGAAATAATTCAAATTGAATTTTGTTTCTGTTTTTTTTCAACTTGTATAAAGAATGCTTTGAGTCAAAGTCGATACAAGAATATTTAATTCATACTACTTATTTACATGAATAAGATGTTTATCGATTCCATCAATAAAACTCTTCAATTAGCCAAAGCCTTTTTAATCAAAACGAAAACTGACTTGAAAGCTCATTATTTCAATTTATCTGTAAAAAGTGGATCCGACAAAACTTGAATTATTACACTTGTAATTGAGAAACAATAAAAGTAAAG
The DNA here is from genome assembly GCA_003991215.1 of Morbakka virulenta. Classification (NCBI taxonomy): domain Eukaryota; kingdom Metazoa; phylum Cnidaria; class Cubozoa; order Carybdeida; family Carukiidae; genus Morbakka; species Morbakka virulenta. The sequence goes on from RDPX01000419.1 coordinate 161,613, forward strand.
GTATTTGAAACAGAAAACAAACCACCCTTGCTTTTTAGATTGAATAAAATACGACCAAATAAAACAACATTTTCAAAACTAATGATCTGCCCTTTTAGCCTTTTCAAATAACATTGAGCCAGATTCCAACCACAGCTTCCCTGAAAGAACCATCTTCATCAACTTGGTTTATATTTTAAACCCACAACAACCAGTTGTTTTTAGTGATAAAAACATTGTGGCATAGTAACAGGTAAATACAATTTCAACCATTAAAACAAATCCGCTTGGGAGATACAATATGAAGCCCTGCGACCCGGAAAAACTATACTAACTTTGGTTACATAGCACTGCGAACATAATGTAAAATTACGTTAAAGGGTGTCATAATTCCTTTGCTTCTATGTGTGTTGCGTGAAGGCAAATATCCGCTGTTGTTCGGAGGGGTTGCTTTTTAAAATATACGCTCTACCACTTGCATTGCTATATCACCACTGTTAGTGCTCTTCTCATAACTATAACGACTAACACTACAACTACCACCACCATTTCCACCACCATTTCCACTACTCCTACTACTTATGGTACTGCTGCTCTTACCAATTCTTTTACTGCAACGGCTATTATTACATCAACCATCACTATCATCATCCAAAAATCTAACGCTACTACCACTTACCATATCTATCACTACTACTACAAATGCAACTACAACTATTACTACTACCACTACTACTACTACTACTACTACTACTACTACTACTGCTAACATTACTACTATCATTTTTAATAGTATTGCTAATACTATTGCTGCTGCTAGAGGTGGTGTTGCCACCACTAGAAATACTAGTAATAATATCAATTTCACCAACTACCATAGCTACTGCAAGTACTATGTATGCAGTGCCATTACCATTACCATTACTTCTACTACTACTACTACTATTACTACTACTACTATTACTACTACTACTACTACTACTACTACTACAACTACTACTACAACAACAACTACTACTACTACTATTACTACTACTACTACTACTACTACTACTACTACAACAACTACTACTACTATTACTACTACTACTACTACTACAACAACTACTACTACAATTACAACTACTACTGCTACTACTACTACTACTACTATTTGTAAGGTAATATATAACATATATAACATAATAACTACAACGTTCTGAAACAAGAAATAAATGGAAAACGGTGTTACTATGATACATTAATTTGCAGTCACCCTGCTAATCACTGCTGTCAAAAGTTACCTTTGACTAATACTGTCGAAGGCAAAGTACTCCTCAATACTACCGTCTACTGCAAAAATTTCTTCCTCCAAATGAGATAAAGTATGGCTCCCACCTAAATATGACAAAATTGGAAAGAGTTCAGTGTTTGATTATCAGTCCCTTCATCAATAGCATCTTGCTCTCTATCATCAACATCCCCATTACTTTTATTTTTATTACTACTATTACTATTAGTCTTTTTTCTTGTTCTTCTCTTTTCTTCTTGTTCTTCTCTCTTTTTTCTTTAGTCTATTATAGCCAAAGCTATGTCATTGTGGCATTATCTGATATAAAGTGGCTGTTTTAAATGATTAGTCTTTCAAATCTATATTAAGTATTTATGATAGTAAGGAAAAATATATCACAGGATATTTAAAAATTAGTACTACTCCATTGGTGTTTTATTATTATAGAAAGTAACTACTTAATTATAATCAATAACCCCCATTAAGAATTACTGACCCCCAAACAACCAACGATATCGCCAACCACATCAACATCAAAATCACAATCACAAACATCACCAAAAATAGTCCTATTATCTTACTGGAATCCTTTCCCAAGACCCGATGCCCTGGGCAGGCCAGATATTCTATTAAAATATTTCATTGTCAGGGAGGGGCTGTGTGTAGACTATGTAATCGCCTCTGGTCATTATACAAAAACAAGTACTAGCTCAGCAATCTGGTTTACACCAGAAAACAACTAAAACCTGCAGTTATATGTCTTATCTCAGAAAAAACCCTCACTTAAAATGCCTCCATATCATATCAGTTTCATGCAAGGTCTTTATTGAATAATGCAGTCTGTTGTTAAACGTTGCCTACTTCTTATTCCTAAAGTCTCTCTTTTGTGACCGGTGCAGCCGGAAAACTTTAGAAATAGATATACTATCATCGATAATTTTCTCTGATCAATACTTAGCCTCACTTTAATCAAACCCTAGTCATCTCATCAAAAATGTAGAGAGTACAGTGAAATTTTTTCAAGGCAGGGTGCAATAAAGAATTAACGTAATGCCAGATGCATTTAAAGATATCGAATGGCATAAATCCTCATGCCTGACAAGGTAAAACCTGTGTCATTCGGGGTATACCTCCATAACAAAAATAATCTAGTAGCTAGTTTCCCACTTTAATGTTTCTTTTCCTATATTGTATATGGGGAATTCCAGGTGGTACTTATTTAAATACCGTGATGGGTCAACAGCCTTTATTCCCATCACCAAGGGCAATTTTCAAAAAGTCTGTTACCAAGAAAATGGTGGGATGACGCGCGATTAAGCAGTAGTGCGTATGCAGCTGATCAATTGCTTACGATGCAAGCGGTTCATATTTTGAGCCCCTAATTACGTCGTTGAAAATACTAAGCCTTTTCTCTGCGATAAAAGTGACAGACTTCTAGAATTAGGTCATGTTTGCAACAACAGAATTTGGTGTTGGGGGAAAACAAATACACATGAGATAATAAAAATGAGATGGGTAAAAAACAATAGCATGCAATCTCTTATGCCTTAATGGGGCATTAGCTTTGTTAAGAGTGACTCAGTAATCTCAATAGCACATTGGAAGACTTTACAATAATTACAATAAGTAAAAAAATTTTGATACCCAAGCCAGTGCTCAAATATCGTCGATGCAATTATATTTTATAACAGGGAGTTTAATGCAACGTAACGTCAGTCCTAAATATATAAACAAGAAAAACTAGGACAAGGGTGAACGTAGGCAATGTCATTTCCAAAATTCCAAACCAAGCTTCTAAAAACAACCCTGGCCACAAGAAAGTATTGTACTGGGAAATAATGTTGTATGGAGAGGCAAAACAAGTACCTTCATCAAATCCCAGTGACAAAGGAGGAGTACACACATCCAACTTCTGTCCACAGATATTCAGCCTGGCAAAAAACGAGACACATCCGTTTCAAATAGAAACAGCCACAATATTTCATCAAACTACTTTTAAAAGCGGGTAGTTATTTTCCGGTTTACTTAACAGAAACTTTCTTATCAATTAAATATGTGTACAAGCTATACTTCTAAAACAAATTATTTACTTCATAGTTCATTTTACGCTCTACAAAACAAACAAAAAGCTCAAATATTAAAGGTGGGAAGTGAAACAATTATCAGAAATGATTAGGTTATTGCAGAGGATGTGGCAAGAGGCTATTTAAACAAGATTGTCTATCAAGATATCGCGTAAGGTCTGACACGAGCAAGTACACCAGACATACCAAACACAGCGAATATTATTATATAGAGATTTAATACACATAAATACAAAAGTAAATCCAATTTTGCGAGTAACATCGACGAAAAGCCCCAACCCATTTGGTCATTTAATACAGCAATGGGCAACTGCATGGAGAATTTGGTATTTAAAAACACATATAAAAAACAGATCGGCAGAAAAGACCGAGAGACAGGTAGGACAGACAAGAAAGACTATCAGGTACAGAGTTAAAGTAAATAGAATAGGTACTCACGGTAAGTGTATAGGAACAATTGTAGCTCATCAAGTAGCTTACTTTATCGCGATAAATCAAGAAGTTTGAGTATTTAGCATTTGATGACAGACAGTCTGATACATAGACACACAAAAGCACAAATGCTCACAAGCACACAAGCAGACCTGCAAACACACGCGCAGGCAGACTGACATACGCACAACACAAACACACCAACACATTACTGTACGTATAAAGCAGCTATCGCAGCTACAAAAAAAGTAATTCAAGCAAATAAATCGTCTTCGCTTAGAACAAAACTTACAAAAACACGAGACTTCGATATTTTATCACGCCTTTAACTAATGTCTGCCTCATATAACATGAAAAAAAATCCGTTGTTATTGAATTGCTAACGAATTCGCTTGGTTGACTTACAGGAACGTTGTTTCCCTAGACCAGTAGATAAGCAGACCATGGACATTGCCAACGAGACTGCGTTACCTTAGGTCCAGTAAAAAATTTTAAACAGCTAAGTAGTAAAATTAACTCGGCTTGCTTATCAAAACCGTTTTTAAGACAGAAAGCTTCTGCATTTCTGTACATCAATTTTCTTAACTCTCTAGCGTCATACGATAGGATTCTTGGCTTGGTGGCAAGTGCAACTGCACAGAAAGCTAACGGCTACGGTTTCGATGACAAGTCCAAAAAACTTTCGACACTCACATGAAAGCCATTGCTTGGCGTCATGTTATGTAGCCGGCTAAAATTTTGCTTAACTTTTAAAAAAATCTCACAAGGGGCAATCCAATTGTATAAATTTTAGAACAAAAAATGTTATATACAATTAATAAGCCCTTTGTGAAACGGTCCTGTTGCTTTCTCTTCTTTCTTTCTTTTTCACACTGTTGTTTTCTTTCTATTTCCTTTCCTTCCACTTTTCTTTGATTCTTTTGTTTTCTTAACTCCTTTTTCTTTTCTTCTCTTATTTTTTCTTTCTTTCCACTTTTCTTTGATTCTTTTATTTTCTTCTCTCCTTTTCTTCTCTTCTTTCTTTTCTTTCTCTTTACTTTTTTCCCCTGATTAACAATCCACAGGGCAGGAATCAGCACTGCTAGATACAGAAATAGCTTTTTAGTAAAACTATAAACAAGGCTGTGAAACCTTAAACTACAGTAAAAGTAAAAGTAAAACAAAAACCATTCAACGAGTATCTTTCTCCCACGTTACAAAAAATGAATTAACAAGGCGTAACGCTCACTTGTAATAAGGCTCAAAACACACCCAAAGCAAATCAAACACTGAGAAAACAACTAAATAAAATAGATAGGAGACTTTTGATATCACATTTCGAAGCAATTCAGAAAAAAGTTAGCAGGAAATAATCTACTAAACGGGTGCTATGAAATTTTCTGTAAGTGAGCTATTGGCCGAGAAATTCTTACGAGATTTAATGGCTTTCAATGAAAAAACACAACATGGAAAATAAATAAATACGTTTCTTACATAGCAAGTGAGAGAAAGAAAAAAGGCAGTCCTTGTTACTTACTCGCTGATCGTTTCATGGAATGGATGTGTATCAATATCTGATATGTTCTCCTTAACTCTGTTGTTGCTATTGTCTGTATGGTTTCTGTCGTCAAACAGAATCATTTCTGTACCAACGTCAGTGGGTGGAAGAAGCTGTACGCCCAGGACCCTAAGTTTCAATAACAGATTAAAAATGACCAGTCATTAAAAAATCTGTTATCCATCAATTCAATGCATGTATGAATAGCATAATCAAGATTACCGACTCAGAAAACCATCAAACATACCTGCAAAATATAATTTCTACTAGCTACGTGAGATAACATGTTTAAACACTGGCAAGTCTGCTCATCACAGTTATAGTCAAGGAGGAGAGAAATTATGGGGCAAAAAAATAAAATTAATGCTTGATTCTCTACAGACACCATGCTAATAATTGTGAAAGTAATACAAAATTAGCGGAGAGGATTTGGAATCAAAGAACAGTGAAAATTATGTGTGCAGTGAGCTGGATTCGAGCAAGGGCCTATGGTTATCACGGTCGCACGGTCTCCCAACTGACCCATTGGCGCTCGCTTTTAACCAGGTCATGTTTGCATGCATACCTTTCACTTTCTTGCGCCGTTTTTGCCCAAATCCCTTCGCTGGACAACTCATCCCAATCATGCATAGTGGAGTAAACCTTCAACAGAAAGACGACTTTCCTTCCGTGGTCAGACCAATTGATCCCAACATATATGATGGGCAAGGAAATTGTAATAATAACAATAACAATAATATACATAGACTGACAGGATATGCAATTGCAGAAAAATGAAAAATATATGTGCACTGAAATAGGCATGCAATTACTGTCTGTGGCTAAAGTGGTCACATGCTCTACAATATAGGTTATCGGCGCTCATGCTCAAGGAGATCATTTTGCAAGTATATCTTTACCCTGTGTCTGCCGTTCTTCTCTCAAATCCCTACCGTTGGGAATCTTATCCTGATCAAGAATATAGGCTGATAATTATTCAAATAGAAAGACAATAACTAACAAATAATAACATTATAAATGACTACTGCAAGACAACAAGAATTAAAAATCAATATTGTTTTTATCACTAATCGGTTTTCGGGTGGGTATTTCAGCCGATAAAAAGCTGATAAAAAGCCGATAAAATCTTGAACGAAGTTTTGTCATCAATAAAAAACAAATAAACAAACAAAAAAACAAACAAAACCAACAAAAACCACAAAAGCAAATTGGAGAAACTTTTAGACTTCCAGCTTGGACACTTTCATTTGGCAAAGGCCTTATCAGAGTTCGTTGAACTAAATGGGTGTCACAGTGTCAAGCATGTGCCTCTGGTTGATATGTGCCAAAGTCGATATCAAATATCACATTTGGAAAACTCCAATGTAGACTACAAATTCATCCCTTGTGAAATACTTCTTTGAACGAAGTGACTGATACCTTAGGAACTGCACCCTTCCTATCACAGCATCATTGTTTGCTGCCAGTATCAGGTTTATATGCCAGATACCTTTTTCGATTGGTGTTTTACAACTGTACACTGTACTCTTTTTATTCTGAAATTCACGGGATCAGCCCATGAGTGAAAACGGAGATATGGAGCACTTCGCACCGAATGGATCGACGCGGTCAGACGAGAAATTCATGATTTAGTTATACCCAAGGAAGAGGATTGTGTCCTGCCATGAGACTGTTCCTGACAGGGCAGTATGTCTTTTCTGCAGAGCAACATACTTGTCAGGTTCTTAGATAAGTAAAAAATGTCCATTAGATATTTATGGTTTAACAGCTTTTTTTATTAAAAATAATTTTTTTTGACACATCTCTTTTGATCAATATCTTGCACCATCATCATCAACGCTTTGGATTGCAATTAATTCCACACTGATGTGGAGTCAGTGACTCAGACGAAAATTTTGCCACAAAGTTCTGTTTAGGATTTAGGTGGGCGTGGTGATTTTATTTCCACAATAAGTAATGGGGGGGGGGGGGGGGGGGGGGAAAACGTCAAAAAAAAACAAAAAAAAA
>RDPX01000419.1:179593-205461 GCA_003991215.1 Morbakka virulenta
TACTACTACTACTACTACTACTACTACTACTACTACTACTACTACTACTACTACTACTACTACTTCTACTACTACTACTATTATTACGATTACCACAATTACTATTACTACAATTACTACTTACTATATTACTAATACAACAACTACTACTGCCACTGCTACCTACTACTACCACTACTACCACTGCTACCTACTACTACTACTACTACTACAACTTTTACTACTGCTGGTGCTACTACTACTACTACTACTACTACTACTACTACTACTACTACTACTACTACTACTACTACTACTACTACTATCACTACTACTGTTACTACTACTAATATCCCTGAAGTTTTTCCTTTGATTCTATCCTTTAAAACATACGTGGTACGCTGTAAGAAAACAAAAATATTACTGAATATTTAGTTACCCAGTTATAAGAAAAGACGGTCCGCTTTTTGATTTACTTTTACAAAACACGATCTTGGAATGGCCTTTCTCCCTTGCTCGCATAACATGGAATTGAACTAGAATTGTGGAACAGCGACTACCAGCGTCACCAGTTATAACGACCACAACTCTGTAAAATGGTTCAAATAAAACCCTTTAATGCAAACTCGAAATGTGACACGGCGGTACATTCTTTTGGTAACTTTCATGTAATCGTCTCCCAAGCTATCCTGGCAGTCAATAACTTTTACTTCATGCTTACAATCGCCGGATATGTCGATGTAATATTTAAAAGTAAAGATCCATTTTTTGATAAAGTTAGTAGATGCATTTTTAGCTTAATCTGAAAAATCCTGGCATGTGTTGAATGAACGTTTTCACTCCTGATCCAGTTTGACAACAAAAATTACATCCATCTGGTATGGCAACCCTTCGATGTATGTATGAATTACTAAATATGGATTTTAAAAGGCCAACTCTTTCTCCACGTAAACATAATTAGAAATCCAATGGCCAATAGATCCTACTGACCTTAACCAAAACAATATGAGTACAGCAAAATAATTTGGCATTTATCGCTCAGTTATCAAACATCAATGACTGATCTACTGAACATATGTACACTGTAGTAAGCACAAATAGTTCTTCAGACAAACAACAGCAGGTTTCTTAAAAAGTTCTTATCCTTATGATAAAAACGTGATGGAATAAATAGTACACCCCAAGAACTTTTTAGTAAGAACATGAACTCATTAATAGCTTAGCTAGGTTTAGTTCTACTGTTACTATTGTGTGTAGGCTGAGTTTAAGACTATAACTGGGCTACTACACTTCAAACAATCTAATCTGTTGTAGTACACCTGATAACACCAGCTGTATGTATTTATTGAATTCAAAACAATCAAGAAAGAAATTATGTTAAGTGATATTCATGGAATTTCAAAATGGCACAGTGCATGTGGATATTATTCTAAACTAACTTGGTGGGTTTTTGAGATTCGGTACAACTTTCACACGGTGGTGTCAACACAGTTGTGCGGTTGCTACTTTTCATTAGAGTTTTAGAACTTTGAATGCCCCTGAGTAGAAAAATATTCAAAGAAACATTTATTACAACTTTGTTGCAAATATTGTTGAATAAAAATGTAGGATACTGCTGAATAATTATTTCATCTTGTCTCTTTTCGTAACAATCAAGGTTACTACTGTTAATGCTTTGTTAACAGAAGTTTAAAAACTCCTCCATTTCGTACCGGTTTCCCCCTGTCTCCTATTAAAAAAAATTCTTTTCCATTCTAAGAATGTTTGGAACTATGGCCTTAAAGGTGTAATTTTTCAAAATTTACGATGATCCCGGCATCTCAGTCCAGATCAGATGCCAGAAATATTTGGATCAAAATAAGCGTGATTTTAATAGCATATATAATGTCTGTACGTTGAGCTGTTTACTTAAAGATGGAAAAACAACCAAAAGGGTTGACTTAGGTTAAGTTTTGGCTTCGCTCTATGGCTTTTAGTTATGGCTACTACATACAAAAAAGATATTCCAAATATTATCCTACAAATGCAATATTGGCGGGGTCTAGTACAAAACCTCTACGACACAGTCTCATAGAAGAATCACATCCACGCAAGGATAACGCAACTTAACAGGGCAAATTAGCACAAACACATCAAACTTTTACTACTTTCTACCAGAAATTATACAATGCTATCTGTCTAAACGAATACAATAGCAACGGGGGTTAAAAAATAAGAGAACACGGCGCAGAAAAGAAAATCTACACAGGCACAGGCACCGAAAATAGGGAGTGAGCGGGCAGGCAGTCACACCCGCACACACAAGAGCTTTGGACTTATTAAGGTTCTGTTACTGGGATGAAGCAATAGGGGCAACAATGGTGAGTCCCTGGGTGACACTAACCCAAATACTCAATTTGAAGGATATCAAATTCATTATTATATTGTGCCATATTACACCAATAGTATACAACAGTAATTATGTCGATCTCTCCTTTATTGAGGTTTTATCTCTTGGTTTCTATTCTAAAGTTACAGCCAATTCTAAAAACACTGATTATAAAAGGATTCTAAAAAAAGACACGGCTATCGGCTCTTTGTATTTCCTATATAATCGACAAGTCAATGCTTGGACGTCATCAGAACTACTTCTCTTTGTAAAAAAGTAAGCTCATTTCGAGCCATCTTCATCGACCGAAAACTCTCAATGTCCATCATACTTCAAGGGGGAAAGAAGGAGGAGCACTGAAGTTGCGAAGATATGGTTTGAAGGCCGCATGCTACGAATTTCCTGGATATTAATGACTATATTAAAGATATTAAAGACTCAGAAAAGCCAAATTGATAGATTTATTGACAGACAGAATGAGAAACACACACACACACACACACACACACCTGTACGCATGTACGTAATAACCAGCCGTTGCAACTAAAAACAAATATCCATATCCTTGTTACCTCAAAAATTCTCTAACGACTTATCAGTCCACTATTCTTTCGCCACTTCAATTTAACCTTTCAACAAACAAAAACGAATAGCTTGATTGCTGTTGACAGCTGACAGCATATGATAAAAATCTGTAAGAGAAAGTCCAGCAAAATGAGGACCTTGGAACATTTTCCTTCAGATTAATTGGTTTATCTAGCCTTATCAAGTCTTGTTTATAGATTAACAAAAAACATAATTATGTGAAGGTTAAGAAAATCAACGTAAAAACACAAATCTTAAATAAGAAACTTAAAACAAGTATTCCATCTGTGGGGGCCGATTTTCCGCCATTAAATAAAAAAATCCATTTGAATTGCACCAACCCGCAAACGAAAAACTGTGATAAATATATAAGAATCAAATATAAGGTCTTACACCAAGAATAAGCATGGAGACAAACTCTTATATCATCATCATTATCATCATATCTCTCTCTCTCTCTCTCTCTCTCTCTCTCTCTCTCTCTCTCTCTCTCTCTCTCTCTCTTTCTCTCTCCACAAAAAGCCGACGGAATTAACGCGCAGAAAATAAGTGATACGAAATTGATAGTCCGTCCTAAATAAGAGCAAACGTTTACTGTTGATTTGAAAGCAGTTGTTGGCAAATTCTGAATTTAAAATGTCAGATTACTTCCTTGCATTTACAAAGAGAAGGCTGACAACTGCAAAACATTAAAAAAAATTAAGTCGTATAAAATAATCATATCAAGTCCATATCCCATATACATCAGAAAATACAGGCCACAATACTTTAATAAAAGTATAAACAAGAGTGTGTAATGGAGGGTGTGTGTGAGTGTGTGTGTGTGAGGGTGTGTGTGTGTGTGTTCGAAGTAAGTCAATTGAAATTCCCAGGCATTCCACCTGAAAACACAAACTCAGCGGACGAATTGACGGGAACGCGCTCGTCGAAGACGGAGGAAAACCTATCTGCAAAACTTCCAATGCCGTTTTAAATCTAACAGAGTGTTATGGGATGCCGTCCGAGAGTATGGCAACGTATTTCAATGCAATAATGGTTCGTCTATGCCTGTTTCAAGCTGGCACCATGAAAGAAAAAGCTCATTTAATATGTTTGATCCAAAAAAAGATAAAGTTTAAAAGGCTTTACATAGTGTTTGATTGTAACTACCGAGAAAAAACCCCTCTAACTAAAGGATCATCAGCCATGGTCAGAGATGATAGTTTCCTGTACCAAATAAGCATGCCTTCTGGTGTGGGAAAACATCTCATCTACAGTCCAATATCTTCAGATTCTGAATAAAATTCGATGCAGCGCAACCAAATGGACCAATTCAGGTAGTTTTAACTTTTTCGTCTCTTCTACCCAACAATTAAAGACCCTGCATTACAGGTCGGCATAATTATTTTCAAACTTCTCTTTTTCTTTGCTTTCTGTTCTGGTCAATATATTTCTTAAAAAAACAAACCATCAGCTTGTAAGATATGCGTTTTGACCCTTTCAAAGTTATCACATACAACCTGGCAAATAATGTACACGATCATAAGTAAAATAATGGTTAGTTTATTGTCATCTTCAAAATTGTCATCAATTAGAAAACGTCATACATTAGGTGAAATGTGCTATGTGTGCCTTACAGTAAACTAAAGTATGGAAGTGAAAGGCAACCAGTATATCCCGGTATGTATGTCTACAATATTTTCTCATTACTGAAGAAATGCGATATGTGGTAACAATAGAAAAATTAAACTTTTTTAGGTACCGTAATTATTCCATTTACCGCACCCTACTCGAATAAGCGCACCCTTTGGAACCCCAAAAAGTTAATAAGCGCACTCCCTCAATTAACCTCATCCCCTTGTGCAGATTTCTTTTTCAACAACCGCAGCCTTTTTTCAAAGTAAAAAATTGAAGGTCAACAATAAAAGCACTAAAAACATATATTAGTGAGTATATTCTATTATGTTTTTAACATCATGTGCGTAAATCATAATGTTCATATATTTACAGAAATCTTTGTATTTGTCAATTTCACTTTTGAACTTGATGAATGTCGACGTTGATATTTTAGACATTTCGTGCTTTATAAGTTGACTGACTTTTCCATTAAGCGCACTCCTTCAAATACGCGCACCCTTTAGAATCCCCAGAATTATTTAAGCTCACCGTGCGTTAATCGAATAAGTACCGTAATCAGGTTTAAGCGCGGTGTAATTTGCCATATGTATTTTTTGCTGAGAAAAAGGTTGATGCAAATTAATGTTACATAAACATTGAAGTTTCTTTTTCCTTTTACTTCTCACTTTTAAGACGACAAGACACCGTTGTATAGCGAGTAACTTTTCAAAAATAATGTCTAAATTATTAAATACTACAATTTTATGAATATAAAGTCAATTCGAGTGCAAGATAAAGGAACTGGCATTTAATTTCATGCAATTCAGATTGTAGATTAGCCAAAAAAACTAACCGAAGGAGAGTTATTCCACCAGTTTTCGAGAAAAAGCTGTTGACATAGAAATCCCTGCGTGTCTTGGGAATTTCTACATCTGACACAATTGACAATGCTTTGTATCTAATTGAACGATTCAAAGAAATATCAGGAAAACCTACATCCCCTATTTTGAAAACTAAATCGCTTGACATAAAGAAAATTTGAAGCTAAGAGTTAAAAAACAATGAACTGCGCACATGTTACATTTGATCTCGTTATTGGTTACTATAGCAATGGAAAATAAACTCTCCAAATTCTATAAACTAAAACTTGTGTCTTATTTGAAGAAAGAGATTGAACACAATAAAGTTAAGAGACTACCTGAGGATCTGTGCCTGATTTTGTAATATTGCTGATAAAAATCAATGTGGAGACCATCTTCAGGTGTAAGTCAATTTGGGTAGGATAAAACACTTTTGGCTACAGCACTCAAAATCTATCTCCTTATTTATCTACCAACTTTTTTATCTACATATTTATCTACTTATTCATTTATCTATCTGACTATTTATTTATCTACCGATTTAAAGATTTATCAGTCTACCTAAATAATCTACCAATCTACGTACGTCTGTATGCGTCTATATGTACGTACGTATTCATCATCCTAAGTGTCAATTCCATCGATGATGACAATAGGGTAGGGTAAGTCCTTCTGCCCTCTGTCCTTCATATGGATTCTATTCCTGTTAACGGTTCCCCTTTTTTCATACCAAAAAGACAGCTTCCATTGCCTGCCTCTTCCTCTCTTTTTTTCGGACTATCCGGTCGCGTTCAGATGTTGCAGTTCCTCGTTTCTGCGTACATATGTCCCAGAACGATACATCCAACCCTTTGTAATAGTCGTAATCAAGTTACCATGTATTTCTGTTCTGTGTAATAAAATTTTAATGGCTAACTCAACTATCAGTGACAGTATTCATAACTACCCGTAGAGGAACATTTTTAAGGAATGTACGGTTGTTACTTCACATAGAATTATTTAATATAGAGAAATTGGGGGGAAATGAGAGCAGCGATTGCACCTCTCGTGTTTCCAATATTCTGGCTACATACAGAATAAATTTACCAAATACTAATAATGAATTGTATATTTCAATTCTCCTATAGTACTCAGTAAATGTATATAAAATAATATTTCTAAATTTGTATTTTGTGAATTTTCCATCTGCTGCCCCTTCCATACATTACAACAAAGAAGGGGTCATAGGCGAGATAAAATGCAATTGTGTGAACCATGCTGTTACTTTTCAGGATTCTGATGGCCTTTAATAGAAGTGTTCTGTGGTTAACCCTACCATAACCAGCCATGAAGTTCATAAGGAGTGCAGAACCTTTTTAAAACTCACTTTAATTAATTGTGTCAGATTTAGCACCTAGCCGGAGCGGGACTGCAATAGTCTGATGCCGTCCTCGTCTAATGACAGGTGCTCGTCAGTAATCAATTGGGTACAGGGCAATATTAACCGTTCATAACCCTTCATGTACAGCATAGGATCGTAACAGGAGCGTTAGAGTCCACTGGGGGCGTTTCAAAATTTTGGACGCACTATGAACTTTCTTTGCCGCAGCGGGCCGCTAGAACATGAAGGAGCGCCGCCGTTCAAATTCAGGAAACAGTGAAATTCAAAAGTCACTAAAATTAACTTGGGCGCTATGAAACCGTTATCAAATTTTAAGTCATAATTATTTCTTGACGTTCTTTAATGATGATTACTTTGCATTAACTGATGCATGTACTGATGTATGTACTGCAGAAGTCTCTTGTGACTCGATATTAATGAAATGATTTCTCAGGGTCAGTTTTATTGTTTACTGTATAGGCTGTGTTAATCACATTTACTTACTTTAGAACGGCAAAGCGGTAGGGATTAACACCTCATATATACATCTCATAAATGCCATCTGTTTTATCCGGCATACTACACCTGATTAGCAGATAAAACTAGACTCCCTATACTCCTTGTCCTTGGTAAGAAATTAATTAATAAATCCTGTGCCGGATTTCACTTCTATAGTTATCTTCGAATGAATGCGACACATTCTGGAGTTTGATTTAGTGAACACAGGTTGGGCCACTTTTTGTCGTTATTGGTTTATTTTCGAAATGGCAAAGAAGAGGAAATGTCGTCAGTATTCGGTCGATTATCTGAAATTCAAATTCATTCCATCACCTTTAAGTGAACATTAGCAGATGTGTTTCTCACGGAAAAGTGTGTTTGCAAATGAGGCTGTGAAACCTTTAAGGTTGAGTAAACACTTCAAAATAAACACGGAGATAAGGCCAATGAAGACGTGTGTTTCCCAAAAATTAAAGGAACAATATGCTAAGTGAACGACTGTTACATCCCTTTTTTTAGCGGGCAACAAATCAAAACGACAAATGACTTCTTGCTTCATACAACCTATTTCTGATGATCGCAAAATGTGCTAAATCATATACCATTGGAGAGACACTGATTCTACCTTGAGTAAAGAAAGTAACCACAATAGTAATAGAGCCTGGTGCTGGTGGAATGCAACTACATTCCTCTAGCAACAATTCTGTGTCCCGTAGAATCGACTAGATGGCTAATGATATCGAGTCAAAGGTGTGTGGCGATCTGAAGAAGTGGGAATTAGCCATTTAGTTGAATGAATCCACGCTATTAGATAGCGAGGCATTACTCTTGGCATATGTGCGCTAATTGAGAGGTAATTATGTCGTACAGAAACTTTTTTCTACGCGATATCTAACCACTAACACGAAAGGCCTATCTACTGTTGAGGTATTATGGGGAATTATTAATGAGAAAAGCACCCCTTTGAGTAAAATCATTGCATGTACTACTAATGGGGTTCAAGCAATGATCGATAGATGGCGTTGTTTTATAGCCCATTTAAAAAAACCCAAACAACTAGAATGTCTGCAATTCCCTGTGTTGTCCACAATTCAATGTGTAGTTTGGTGGCTAAAAGACTAAGCGCGCGCAGCGCTCGAACTTTTCACTACACACCATGATCAAGGCTGTGAATAAAATCAAGGCGCATCTTCATAAGGATCGTTTACTACGCCAACTCTGCTATGAGAATGACGAAACTTTTTCCTCAATAGAACGGCTTTTCCTCCATAGTGAGGCTCGTTGGCTCTTTAAAGTTAACTGCCTATAGCGTCTTTATGCACCCTATAATACCGTCATCGAACTTCTAGAAAAGCTGGATAGTTGACTTTGGAAGCCCTTCATGTCGTCAAAACACGATGTGGCATATCTGAGTGACTTCTTCGAAAAAATGAATCAAATGAATTAAAAGGTGCAAAGTCAAGATACGAACCTGATTAAAGCAAAAGGAATCATCCTTTCTTTCATTCTTTCACTTGTCAAACAAAACATCGACCAGCACAACCTGCACCAGTTTCTTTGTTCGCAGAAACTGGACATTCAAATTGACCATTCGCAGTATGAAACCTACTGTACACATCTTAATGGAGTCAAGGCCGATAAGCTAGTGGAAATGATCATGATGCAAAACGACATCAAAGCTTAGACCAGGTTTCATCGTGTGAGCTACGAGGTTTTCTGGATCTACAAACGCATTTTGTATCCCAAACTATGGGAAGGTATAAAATTGTATGTGCTGGCCTTTTCAATATCATATTTGGTCGAAAAAGGCTTCAGTGCTGCGTTCAAGATTTTCAGAAAGCAGAAGAAATGACTGTACATAATGACAAGTGGAGATCTCGCATTCCTTACCAATATCGAATCAAAGATTAGGTAAAGTCCAATCAGGCACAATATGCACATCAAACTCGAACCGGAAGACATACTAACAGCGTTGTCATTCCTTATGCCTTTCGATAATATTACTCAATATTATTCGTTAATTCAAATTGTGACTATTTCAATATCCAGTATTATCGACTCAATATTTTCTAAATTTGTCAGCATCCACCACAAATTAAATCACATGTAACATAACAAAATACTTGACATGTACGGTAGACAAGTATTTATTTTCAGTAAGCCAGTTCATGGTTTTGCTTGTTCTAAAATAGATTCAGCTGGCTTTTTATTTTCAATTAAAAGCACTAAATCACCCATTCCTAATTTATAGATGAAATGCAATTCTGTAACGATTTTTCTTAATGGAGTAACGATTGATTTCATATAATAAATAGTAAAATGTGTCAAATGCATGGTGGTTTCAGAATTGTAATTTAAGCCCCCGAGAGTTACTAAGCAAAAAAAATTCTTGTGTTATGTGATGTCAAGGGGACGGAACGGTCTTACTAATTTTTATATTAACGAAACGCTTTTTTTTCTTCTTTTCCATCCTATTTCTTTTGATGGCAATATTTTCATATAAAAATAAAATTAAAACAACAATTTACACCCAAACTACCCCAAGATGTATACTATTTAAAGCACAGGACCCCCTCCTAAGAGAAGAAAGAAATAATACCGTAAACCACTTGAAGCACATGGACCGTGTACTTGTGGATGTGGGGGAAACAAAAAGAACATTAAACATAAGAGCAAAAGAGCACATAAAAGACATCGCCTTAGAAACTAAAACAATGTACACTCGTTAACACTGCTGAAAAAATAAACAGGGCTTGAATTAGGGGCAAAAAAAATTATTAGTCTTAGCCAAAAACCTTTAAAAGAAGCAGCCCCCTTAGCAAACAACGTGCATCATATCAACAGAATATCCTTCCAATTACCAAATATCTGAAAGCCAAGACAACGAGAAAACAAACCAAAAAACAACAATTGCAAAAGGAAAAAGAAAACAACATCTTAGTCGAATTACGACAAAAACTTCCATGTTTTCATTTAGGTCCGTAGAATGGAAATTATCAGATTTTCATCTTTCACTACCATTCAAATACGAAATACAATTGCTGCCTGGTGATGTTAAAAGGAGACTCACCAATAAACTTCAAGATTCACGACATAATAACCTGAGTATTTAACATAAACAAGACTGAATTAAGAAACAAAAACAAAAACATATTCCAAGGTCCCAGCGTTTTATATGCTTGGAGTATTTTTTGTACATCATACGCAAGTTATCCAAGTACCGAAATACCGAAATAACAAACCGGAACACTTTATCAGTTAGTTAGAATCATTTTTTCTAATTTCCATAGGCAGTTAAATCAAGCGGCTGGAGTACATTTAGTTAAGGTACTTATACTGGCCTCAACACTTTTCGTTTCAAAGATGAAAGCAAAAACAAAAGTTCATTCTTGTAATAGAACCCCTTGATTCAAGGCACATAGCAATAAGTTCGCCCATATAACCCACAGTCAAAATAACTATAAACAGGCGAGCATGTACTTTTTTTTACATATGACAACGTCGCTATCAATAATAAATAAGCCATTGGTACACCTTAATTGGTAATAAGGGCATGCAGAAATTATTCGCCCCGTTGGAAATTACATCACCTGTAATTTCACAAATTCAGGTAAAGAATACAAGCATACAAACAAATAAACTATGCTATTTCATTCACAATTCAGCATACAAACATGAAAATCCCCTTTCAATTCAAAGAAGTACCGATAAATAACAAACACAAATAAAGTAAATAGCCGATGGTCAATGTCTTGAAACTTAAAACTAATGCATTCCGAAAGTTGATAGATGTTCATGAGTTGCAGAAAGGTTTTCCTGTATCTCAATTTCAAAACAGGATTCCGGATACTATCTACCCATAGCAAAGTATCACTGATCACCGCAGATATGCGATGTAACCTAACAGCATTTTGCTTGTCTTCCTTCTATATAAAAACTATACAAAAATATACTTTAACTTTAAAAAATGTTTGTAAATTACTTTCCAGCAATAAGATGTTAATAAGTACTGTCCAATGTAGTTTGATAGATAGATAGATAGATAGATAGATAGATAGATAGATAGATAGATGGATAGATAGATAGATGGATAGATAGATAGATAGATAGATAAATAGACAGACAGATAGATAGATAGGCTGACAGCATGGAATCTGAATAGCCAATGTTCCTAAATTTATCAGTTTTGGGGAAAGATGCTGTCTTACAAAGAAACAGTATAGCTGGCAGCCGTAAGGTCAAAACCTTGTATGGAAACAAGCTTAGCCAGTTAAAAATAACGTGTTTAACGAGCCAGCTAAAATCCAATAAATTGCGCTAAAATCCAATTTATTGGATTTTAGCGCAATGTTGACAAACGACAGAAGGCGTTTTTCATGATGACGATGATGATTTACCACAAATAAAAGTTTATTCACAAATTGAGCTAAAAACAACATTTTCTGGATGTTTACCCTAAACAATGCCTTAAGTCATTTATGTGCATTTTATTCTATGTTTTATTTCTTGCTAACATTTTTCACCCAATTCTACCTTTGAAAACATGTCCAAATTGAAAAGCCTGCTGCTGTTCCTACTGGAGAAGCAAGTTAGAGAAACTCGTCCTCTAGGAAATTGGAGGGTGGAACCAGTTATCTCTTGCAAAATAACATGATCTAGGATCTGGTGAAAATTAAATAAAATAAATTGATAATTTTGTACCACTTATCAATGTCTTTTATATAGGTACTTTTGTGTTAGTTATTATTGTTTTAAGTGTTTTGATGAAATTTCCTTGCTAATATTAATTCAATTTCTTGTATCTCATACTACACCACTTTCTCTCTGTCTTTGTCCTCAGACAGTTGCCACCCCTTGGTCTAATACAGCTAATATATCTAAATCTAATATATCTTTCCAGAAATAGTTTCTTTCCTCAGCTGTCTCTATTATTGAGCTCACTTGTTTCTAAGTGCCTTCCTCAATTGCATGGCTTAAATGTCTTTGAGTCTAAGACCAACACTCGGGTTAACAATGTTCTTGTGTTTATTATTTCTCTTTTCATCACAATTCCATACAGTTAGTGACTTTGCACCTTGGATGATTTTTCACCATTAAAATATGAATATGATTCATAGCCATTGTTTTATTGATTTTTATGCAAACAGTGACTCAACACATTTCAATTAAAGAAGCACTTATAAACTACTGGAAGTAGTGTTACAATTACACCAAAAATGAAATACTGAATAATGAAATACTGAATAATGAAATACTGAATAATGAAATACTTGACAGGTTATAACAAAGTAATAATACCATGTACTCACACTTCAAGTGGCCGTATCCTCCTTGTCATCTTGAGATATAATGGATATGGAATTCAGTTCCATTTGTTGTTACCTACAAACAGCCAAAAAGTTTATATGTCATAAAACAATGACATTAGAAAGCTGTCCACAATCACAACAGCTACCAGTAAATTAGTTAATTTCTAAAGATGATGAATGATCAATGCTTTTTAACAAAAGTTTCTAAAAGAAGTGGGTGTGTTAAAAATTGTGGTTATTAGGAAACCAACGAAGCCTATTCTGCATACAGCTGCCAATACTGTCCAGAATAAGAGGGTTCGTTGGTTTGGTCATGTGGAGAGAATGAGCAAGAATGCTTGGGCAAGTAGATGCAGAACAATCAAGGTGACAGGAACCACTGCAGATGAAGACTGAAGAAAACATGGGAGGAAGTGATAAGGATGGATCTCAAACAAAAAGGTGTCAGCAGAGACCTGGTGAAGGATAGGATAACTTGGAAGTGGTAGTTCTATATGAGAAAAAGGGGTATAACCAAGAAATATGTAAAGTGTGTACAAGGATATGTATGCTGGCTTTAAGACAATTGTTAAGTGTGCAGCTGGGATGACATTGCTATTCAAAGTTGAAGTGTACCTTCACCAGGCCTTGACATTGAGCCTTCTCAATTTTGTAATAGTCATGGGAATCTTCACTGATCTCATCAGGCAATCAAGCCCTGGCAACATATTGTTGCAGATAATGCTGCTCTCATCAATGGAGGGAAGAAAGAAGTGAAGGAAGAATTGAACAATTAAAGGGATGCCTTGGAAAAAGGGGGGATGAAGGTTAGCTGATCCAAAACAGAGCACTTGTGTATTAATAAAACAATAAACCTTTTACTGATCACAATCATGGGTATGAACATTCAAAGAGTGACAAAATTCAAGTACCTAGGCTTGACTATACAAAACAACAGAGGAAGTGACAAAGAGGTGAAGAACAGGATCAAAGCTGGATAGTAGAATGACAAAAAACCACAGTGGTCCTGTGTAACAAATGAGTTCCAGTGAAAGTGAAGTGCAGGGTATACAGAGCAATAGTAAGACCACCAATAGTGCAGGGAATGGGAGGTGCTTCTTAACAGCATGGTGCAAGAAACAGTTGAACCTAGCAGGAATAAGTATGCTCCATTGATTCATAGGTGTTGCCAGAAGAAATATGCTGTACAACAAGGAAGCGGCAAACAGGTTGAGAGTAGGAGAGCTCTCTCAAAAGTGTGAGAGGCAAACGTCAGGTAATTTGGGCAGATGTAGAGAAGTGAAGTAAACAATGTTAGAAAAAGTGTGTTGGGAATGCCTATCCCAAGAGGGAGGGAAAATAGGGTGCCCAAAACACAGGTGGGTAGACAACATCACTGTTGATATGGTGGAGAAGGAACTATGGAGTGAGAACTCCCAAGGGTGAGTCCTATGGACATAAAAAATTTGCTGTGGTGAACCCTGGCCACAGGAAAAAGCAAAAAGTAAGAGATGATGAAGAAGAACAATGATGAGAAGACGAGCTAAAGAAAAAGAAGAAGAAGAAGAAGAAGAAGAAGAAGAAGAAGAAGATGATGATGATGATGATGATTCTGTAGCATGATTATTTTACATTTCTATTTAGTATTGTACGTATCCATTAAAATTTTGTGTCCTTAACAAAATATCACCTGTTGGTGTAGGATGAAGATTCAATAAGTCCTGATATTTTATACAATTACTTGCTGGAAAGCAAATATATCATAAAAATCTGTTATTTAAGAAAGGCTAATATTGTACTATGGTTACATAATAGTTTTACTCGTGCCAATGAACAATCTTGCTGACAAACCACATTTATATTTAATTTTTTGAAAAAAAAACAATGTAAAAAACTTCCTATCTTATTACAAGATTAATGGGGTTTTTTGGGGGGGCAGGGGGAGGGAACAATACCTTGACTTCTGGTTTATTTTTTGAAAAATATAGGAATTTATTGTTTAACTGACATAATGACCAAAAGAAAAAGACAATTTTAAAATTTAAACATTTTGGCTTATTCATTCATGCAATTGCCTAGTAGCAGTTAAGATCTGGAGTCCTGCAGGATGCACCCAGTTATGATAGAAAAATAGCTAGCCTGGGCTATCTTACCAGCACACATTTAATTTTACTGTGCACTGAGAGTATATGTATCATAGGGTAATCATTGGATGCTGTAATAGATACAAAGAAAAGTTGGAAGCTGTATCAATTCCTATTTTATTTTATTTTTACAATCTTAACTGCTCAGAAATCATATGTACTCTGTCCAATGGCTAATATTAAAATTGAATGTTACAGCAAAATTAGCAGAATTTTCAGGCCAAAGGTAATTCATACATGTCAATGTCAAAGAAAAAGTTATTTCAAAATTCCTCCCTTCCTTGGGGCATAGTGGCCTTGTGGTAAAAGAATTCCTCTAGATCTTCATCTGGGTAATCTATTTCTATACTTATTTTATTTGTATCATATGCTCAAATCAAATTAATTTTCTCTTTTATATATATTGTTTATCATTTGAAACCATGAAGTTCTTTCCAGACTTTCCTAATCTCCAGTGTTATGCTGGTATTGGAGTAAAATATTTCTGTTTATCTTTTTCTAATCACGTTGCCATTGCTAATCCTTTCCCTACATTCCTAATATCTGTATGTTCAAAGTAATGAAACTTTTGCTTTCTGATCACCTGCATAGAAGGCTTCTTGAAATTCTAATCCTCTATATCACCAACTGCCTAATAGCTGACTTGATCAAATTGTTCAAGAATGAATGCTGAAGTAGCAAATAGATCCAGACTTGCCAAGACTTGAGAAAACAAGAATCTTTCACTTCTGGGCTACTTGAGTTAAATACCTGTTCTGATGTAAATTCTTATTTTGTGCAACAGGAGCTATGTAAACAGTGTTTTGAAAAGTGAATTGTTTGTGAATTACAATTAATTGTGATTCCAAAGACCTTCATTAAAAGAACAAAAAAGATTGTTCTCTCAAGAAACAATGCCACAAAAATATCTGCTGGTTTCTTGAGCAGTAAGTTAAAAAAGACTTATTGGGTTATGTCATTTCAAGCTCTCTCAAAGTAAATATTTACACAAGCTGAGATTTAGTGAAATCCTAACCGACTTCATTGACACAAAGAATATATACAACATTATTATACCACAGCACAAAAGCAATGAAGCATTTGTTTACTCATCAAATGTTGGTAGGTCAAACTAAGAAAGCTAGAACCCAGCTCATTTTGTCTGGATAGCTCGACAAACACCCACTGTCTTCATTCGTCGTTTCTCAGCAATTCAATCACTGTCAAATTTCTCAGACTTCATAGTGTTGCAGAGTCAAATATATATATATATATTTATTTGTTGTTGTTGTTGTTGTCCCATTGTTTGGAATGTATTGTTAACTTACTGTCCACTGTTGCGTAGATGCCTCTCTACATTATCAGTATTTTGGATAAAGAGATCAGTGTACAGATCATTTGTAAGTTTGCCTTTTCTTTCAGATTTAATTGATGTACAATGGAGGCAATGTCACAATCATCATCATCATCATCATCATCATCATCATCATCATCATCACCATCATCATCATATTCCGCTTAACATCCATTTTACATGCTAGCATGAGTTGGACGCAGTTTGATGTATTTGGTTACATATGTGGGAAATGCACAATTAAGCAACAGAGATGAAGTATAGATAGTTTCATCCAACAAGCTTACTATGTATATTTTAAGTTAATGTTGGGTGACCATTTCAAACCCTGGGCCCCTCACATTGTTTGCACTATGTGCTACTATAGCATGGCAAGAAGAAAGAAATTTCGTTTAGAACACCTATGGTCTGGAGCAAGCCCAAAGATCACACTACTGACTACTTTTTGTTTGGTGAAAACAGCAGGATTTACTACTTAAATGTGAAAAAAAGATAGTATATGTAAATCAGGAATCTACTCAACTCTTTGTTCCACATTGAATGGAGGTGCCTCAACCAGAATTTGAAGAACTTCCTTCTGCAGATCCAAGCAGTTCAGAGACCACAGGCAATTCAAATAATTCAGGTATCAGAACATTTTTCCTAGTCCATTCAATCAGTTTGAATTAAACAGTTTGGTGCAAGACTTGAGTCTATCTAAAGCACACACAGAGCTTCTAGCTTTGAAACTCAGTGGAAAAGGTTAACTCATGGCTGTTTAAGAATTTCTTTCTACATAGCTAGAGAAAGTGAGTTTTTTGAAGTCTTCAGTTGTGATCACAATTTTGTATATTGCAATGGCATTGGTGGAGTTCTTTTAGCTTTAGGTATAACTGTCTACAAACAAAAGGATTGGCAACTTTTGTTAGACACCTCAAAGAAAAGCTCAAAGTCTGTTCTTCTTCACCATGGAAACAAGTTTGGAACAGTGCCTACAGGTCACTAAGTAATTTTAAAAGAGGATTATGAGAGTCTTGAGGTGATTTGCCTACTTTAATATTTAGAAATACTTTATTTTTATTTGTTCCAGCTCAATACTAAGTTCCTATAATTCACATATTTTACACACAAATGAAAATGTCTACATTATCTATAGCAAGAATATTGTCTATTAACTCAAAAGTAAAAAGCAACAACATGTGATGATGCTGAGGGTAACATATTTAAACTCTATTCTAAGTTGTCTGACTGCAAATGTAATTAACTTATTGTCATTAGATTCATGATTCATGTAGCTTTAGGAGTAAACACACTTCTTCCAAGGAATATATTATAAAATTATATTCAATACAAGCCAGAAAAAGATCACAATGAGGTCCAGGTAACTCAAAATTTCCTTTCTTTGAAGTTGTACACAAGATTGCCTTTAGTGGTCAGAATGTTTGAATGACCCTTATTTCCTATTATCAATCAATCTATCAATCAATCAATCAATCAATCAATAAAGTTATCTTTTGAAGTCTCTAAATCATTCCATGTAGCAAATATTATACTTTTAATTTTATGTCTAATCTCCAGTAACTATAAACTTGTACATGTTTACAATAAAGGTTTTTCACACTCATAACTTCAGTAACAACTTTCAACCAAGTTTTATCGGGCCTGCAACATTTACTGCTAACAGCTAAATCAAGTTCCTATATTTACTTTAATCAGCTGTCATCTCTCCTCCTTGCCACATGCCCAAACCAACATAGTGATCTTGTCTGTATCTCTAATGCTACAGGAGTAATACCAAGGAGTAGTCTTAGTGATCCCCATGTTCAGTTGCTTTCAAGTTTTAAAGCTCACATCAAGCATAACAATCTCATTTTATTACGATGAAGAACATGGGTGTATTCGGCTTTAATATGTCAGGTTTCACTATCATGCAACATTACCAAGCACACAAAAACAATATATTTAACTCCTGACTTTAAGGGGTATCGTTTTTACAGTGAGGAATGGTAAAAGTTCTCAGAATTCCTTACAGTCAGATTGCACCCTACAAATTGTTCTTAATTTCTTATCACTACTAGAATCCAAAATATCATAATGGTAGCAAAATTTGTCAATGACATTTAGTTCACAATAATATAACAACACTCTCTCAGCAAGAGGATTTTCTCCAATCTGTCTGGAACAACGTTTGTATTTGAAGTTGACAATTCTTGGAAGATTACCCTTGATTTCGCTGCATTTTTTATGAACCAGGCAATTATAGGCAGACCAGAAGATGGAATTTTTGGCAGCACTTTAATGACATATACTGCAGGGAAATAATCCCAACTTTTTCTATGGTTCTTGATCATTGTGAGTAAACATTACTTTTGTTTACATGCATTGACCATAAGTCCTTTTTCCTTCATACCAGTTTTTCACATGGGAAAAAGATTTCCCAACACTAAAACTTTCTAGAATCAGAATAAAGTAATAAGAATAGAATAGTTTCCACAGCAGACAAGCTTTATGTTCTCTTGGAATTATTCTGGTACAATGAAGAAAAGAAGAGGACTCAACAAGAAGCTTGACATATTCTGATCCAAAATGGAAATGCATCACCAATAGAACCATTTATATGAATAACACACATTGAGCCCTTGTACATAACATAGCCATTACCATGAGGTATCCACTTATCCACAACATTCTCATTGACCATTCTACAACTTGATGGTGTACCCATTCAAAAACCTTTTCTTGATCAATAATGGCAAATAATAGTTCTTTTTTCTTATCCAGGCATTTTTCTTGTTACTGCCTTAAAAATTCATTTATCTGGCATTGGACCAGAATACATATTGTCAATTTTTATTGCTGTTACAATATGGCTTTCAGTAACTTTTATAATAAAAGACTTTTATTAGATGTTCTAACAAGAGAAGACTACAAAAATTATATTGTGTCTCTAAAGACTGATAATAATGCTCTTTCCCAAATCAGTTGGGACTTTCTTTTCCTTGACAGTATTTTTGAGAAGGTCTGTAAATAGACAAAGACCAGGATCATCACAAACTTAAACATCTCTTAAATTCTTCAAGGTATAACAAGTACTTTTATTCTTTCCCTTTTTCAAATTGTTGCTGTTCAAATCTTTGGGGTAATCATGTCCAGATGCTGACAATACCAAGAAAATTTCTCACTAAGCAATCTCTTATAGTGTTTTTTTATGCATCAAGTTTCTCTTTCTAGTTGAAAACTAGAGTTCCACTATCAGTCTTGATTCAAATATCATATATTCTGTCAGTGTGTATCTTCTTTATTTTCTTGGCATCAGTGAAAGCATTGTTTTGAGACAATTTTTTGTTAGGTTACCAAATGATTTATTAACATATTTCTATTTACAGTTATGGACTTGCTTATATCTTTTGTTTAATGGTGTCATCCACTTCACTATTTCCCTAACACTTTGCTATTTTTCTAACTGATCATTTATCTTTTCTCAAACTTTCTTCCATTGGCCTTAGTCAACTGACACTCATAATTACTTCTTTCACACTGTTGTAAACCCTGTTACTTTTGGTTCTCAAGTTTCCACACTTTTAATTTTGGAACATGTAGCCTCTTCAAGATTTTAGCAGGCTTACTATTCAGGTCACATGATAACAGTCTGTGTGGGAAGCACATGTCTCCTAGGCTCACTTTTACAGCACTTTTACAGAAAATGTGTTAGATAAAGCCAATCGATGGCATGGCCAAATTCACAAAATTTGTATCCCTCTTTTTCTGAAAGCAGTATACCAACACCTGTAATTCTTGATTGGCTATCCACCCAAAATAGATTATACCTTGTATCTTCCCCAGTCAACATTCCTTTACAAACTGTCACCTAACTTCTTGGAAGCATCAGATGTCCACTTCCCTTCTACTGATTATTTCAACAACTTTACTGGAACAACAATGTAATGTACCAACATTAATAATGTCTACTGAAACCATGTTCTTATCTGGTGACTTTAAGGCAGTTGCATAAAGACTCCTCTACAATATCTCTACTATACACAGAACATTCTCTTGATGATCCAGCTTTATTTATGCAGTTACATTGCCTTGCCTATGTGCCATCCCTGATCCGGAGGTTGGCAACCCTGGATCTCCATCTTTGTTGGTCCTGCACCTCACATCTCAGCTCCATTTGCATTAGCTGTGTTGTCTGTGCTGATCTATCTGTCCACTTCTGCCTTGATCTGCCTCGAGCCCTCTTCCCAGGAATCTTGCCATTAAGGATGTTGCACTATATTCCAGTATGCTGTAATATGTGGCAGAAGTACACATGCTAGCATGTAAAACGGACGTTAAACCGAATATGATGATGATGATGATGATGAAGTTACATGCTTTACTTAAAACCAACAACTTTTTAAAGTGCTTTGTGCAAACCACAGTTTGACAGTCATGAATGACTACAAGGGTTTCTAAGTGCATCAAATATGTCATGTCTTGAGACATCTGGTATTTAGTGTTACTTACTTATTCCTTTAACATCCATTGTTTGTGGTTACCTAGGCTTGATGGGCAATGACCTTTCTCCAGCCCTCTTGGTCTAATGCAAGGTCCTCTGTGATGTTAAGAATTCCCATGTCTGCTTTTATGCTTTCAAGCCATGTTTTCTAGGGGCTTCCTTGAGGTTGCCTTTCCACTATTTCCCAATCTCTTATCGTTGCCAGCACATCTCTTTCATCTGTTCTCTTTACATGACCAAACCATCTCAATCTTACAGTCCTCATCACATCACAGATGGGGTATTTAGTCTGAGCTTCATAATTTCTTTCACACTATCCATGTACAGTATGTGTTTCCTTCCTCTACTATATTTTCCTTGTAAGTGACATTGTAATATTCTTCTCTTTTTTTCTAATGCACTGTACCTGGAATTTGAGCTTTCCATCATCTATCATTCAATACTGTTTCCACTCTTCTTTTGGTATCTGCTGTCTGCAGTACTAAGGCACCTGCTACTTGATCTCTGCATTGTATAATTAGGATTCATCTTAGAAACAAAAGTTTTGGTGCTTCTAGGTTTTTATGGAGCTCTGGTTTTAAGACCCAAATTTCTGACACATATAGTCAGAAATTTGGGTCAGACAGGAAGTATTTGCAAGATGTAAAAGTGATACCTGGTGAAGAATTTGTGACCCAGCATAAGCCAGTAATTTGTGACTTCAGGATTAAGAAAGTACATAAAGTGAAAAGAAAGTATATCCCAAGGAGAAAGGTGTGGAGACTAAATGATGGACAAGTAAAGCAGGCCTTTGAAGATCAAGTGAATGGAATTGTGGGTGCTAGTCCAGGAAAAGACCTACGAAGTGTAGACGAGCAATGGGAGAAGATCAAGGATACACTTTTGAAAGCAAAAGGGCCTCCACGTCATAGAGTGACATGGTGGTGGAATACTTCTGTTGAAAATTATGTGAAAGAGAAGAGAAGGCTGTGGAGTCAATGGAAAAAGGGGTTAGTTAACAAAGAAAGGTATCTGGAGGCCAAGAGAGCAGCTAGGCAAGCAATCTACAAAGCAAAGATGGATGCCGAGAAAAGAAGGTTTCCAGACATAATGTATAGAGATGACCAGAAGAATGAAGTATTCAAGATAGCTAAGCAGATGATCAAGACTAATCAGGATATCATTGGAGAAAAGTGTATCAGGAATGATGATGGAGAACTTGCAACAAGTGAACTTGAAAAGAAGAATGCCTGGAAGTGCTATTATGAGAGATTGTTGAACACAGAGTTTTCTTGGGATAGAGAAAATCTTGGAGAGGTAGAAACAGTATCTGGACCAGCCATTTTCATTGAGAAAGAAATGGTGAGGGAAGCTGTAAAGAAAATGAAGAAAGGCAAAGCAGCTGGTCCTTCAGGAATTGTGGCAGAGATGGTCAAAGCTGCAGGTGAAAGAAGTATAGAGATGATCACTGATCTAACAAATCAGATCATAAGAGATGGTGTCATTCCTGAGGACTGGGAAATAAGTACAATTATCAATTGTTACAAAGGAAAAGGAGAAGCTCTAGAAAGAGATAATTACAGAGGATTAAAGTTAATGGACCAAGTCCTGAAAGTTGTTGAAAGAGTTATGGAAAAACAAATTAGAATTGAAATAAACATTGATGACATGCAATTTGGTTTTATGCCTGGACGAGGAACTATTGATGCCATTTTTATCCTTAGACAAATGCAAGAGAAGTACCTTGGGAAAAACAAGAAGCTGTACTTTGCCTTTGTGGATTTGGAAAAAGCCTTTGACAGA
Source organism: Morbakka virulenta (assembly GCA_003991215.1). Lineage (NCBI taxonomy): Eukaryota > Metazoa > Cnidaria > Cubozoa > Carybdeida > Carukiidae > Morbakka > Morbakka virulenta. The sequence goes on from RDPX01000419.1 coordinate 201,867, forward strand.
GTGCCAAGAGAAGTTGTTTGGTGGGCTTTACGGAAACTAGGAGTAAGTGAATGGCTGATTAAGGTTGTTCAGGCAATGTACAGAAATGCTAAAAGTCGGGTAAGGGTCAACAGTTCCTATACTGAGAGTTTTGGTGTGGGTGTTGGAGTTCATCAGGGATCTGTAATAAGTCCACTGCTTTTTATTTGTGTTTTGGAAGCACTGTCAAGAGAGTTTCGAAAGGGTTGCCCAGAGGAATTGCTATATGCAGATGACCTGGTTCTCTCCTGTGAGACATTGGATGGTCTACTTGCTAAGTTAGAGACTTGGAAGAAGGGTTTGGAAGGTAAAGGTTTGAGAGTGAACATGGGCAAGACAAAAGTGATGGTCAGTGGTTGCAATTTAGGAAAGCCATTGGAGAAAGGAAAGTTTCCCTGTTCAGTCTGTGGGAAGGGAGTTGGGAGCAACTCAATCTATTGTGGTACTTGCAAGCACTGGGTACATAAACGGTGCAGTGGAATAAAGGGCAAACTGACAGAAACTAACCGTTTTAGCTGCAAGAGGTGCAAAGAAGGAGAGGCAACCTGTGACTTAGACCTACATAAAGTGCATTTGGAGGATGAGGATATTGAGGTTGTCCAGACGTTTTGCTACCTTGGTGACACCCTTGGAGCTGAGGGGGGAGCTGGTGCAAGTGTTACAGCAAGGGTTAACAGTGGATGGAGTAAGTTCAGGGAGCTGATGCCATTGTTAACCAGCAGAGCTCTGCCATTACCTACCAAAGGTAGAGTCTACCAGGCATGTGTACGTAGCACAATGATGTATGGCAGTGAAACTTGGCCAGTGAAAGCTGAAGATGTCAGCCGCATGGAGCGGAATGACATGAGAATGATAAGATGGATGTGCAACGTAAGTCTAAAGGACAGGCTCAGTTCTAATGAACTCAGAAGGAGATTGAATCTGGACAGTATTGGCAGCTGTATGCAGAATAGGAGGCTTCGTTGGTTTGGTCATGTGGAGAGAATGGACAAGAATGCTTGGACAAGTAGATGCAGAACAATCAAGGTGGCAGGAACCACTGGCAGAGGAAGACCAAAGAAAACATGGGAGGAAGTGATAAGGATGGATCTGAAACAAAAAGGTGTCAGCAGAGACCTGGTGAAGGATAGGATAACTTGGAAGTCAATTTCAAGAAATCGTCCAACACATGCTAGCATGTAAAACGGACGTTAAACCGAATATGATGATGATGATGATAGTAAGACCAGCCAGATGTAACTCTTTAGCATTCTAAAACCAATACAACATAACTAATTTGAAAAACGATATTATGACTGTATGCCCTCACTGACACTAACCTGTTCAGGAAAATTGAGTATTTTCCACGTGATACCACATCATCAACAATTGTTTTATCTACTAGAGGAGTTGTCAACCAAGACCAAAGAATGCTCCCATTCATGAGACAGACTAGCCCATGCCTGAGGCAAACCCAATACACCATGTTCTCAGAAAGCCAATTGGTACTACATCCTTTCAAAGGGTGGATGGGATGTTGTTGCAGCAAAAAGTAACCTCAATCACCTATACCAAAACTCCACAACCAGATGCCATGTATGCCAATATCCTGGATATCAGGGAACAAAAATTAAATGAGAACAATTTGTAATTTTAGGAACAATGAGCCCATAAAGTTGGTCACATTTTTAAGGCTGGTGCGGCAGCAGGGTGTCAAGACCAACTTTAAAACTGGAATTTTAGGAATTTGGTCCTGTGGTGAAATAAAACCAGGTCAATAAAAGTGATCAGGTATCATAGCATAAACCCTAAAATGTTGTATCACTTAAGGATAAAGGAAGATTTTAAAATATGTCATGGTAAGTATTCATATTAACTACATGAAAGAATGTTACAGCTCTGTTCTTGGATTGTTGAGCAATCTGTGCATATATACCTAACCACTACACAAACACACACAAATATATATATGGATACATGGTTGAGGTTGGGAAGAAGGAAGAAAATATTGGCAAGTGAAATATGATCTATTTAGTTAATGTCTATTTCATCTGAAAGAGTTATCAGCCAAAACAAAAAATGTGCAAATAACTATTGCAAATCTCCCACTTGAAACCAGCTTGGATACCAATTCAAGCTCAATGTTCTTATCGTTGAAGAAAAAAAAATCTGCACACGAGGGGCGCTATTTCTTTTATTTTAATCATATTTTACCACACTGAGCTAATTAAATAAAGTACATTGAATAGAATACTTCCTTGGTATTGTTTTTTTTTCTGGCTTCTGCGATGCCAAGGCAACGATAAACAGGATGGGAATGAGAAATAAGGCTCCTAGCTGGTGATTATTAAATTTATTAACCTCATTAGAATTCATCTGGGTTATCAATAAACACCCACTGAGGCTTATTATAATGAAAATGTTTTCCATCGAAGTGTTTTGCAGTGGTCAGTACGAATTTAATACCTTGACATCTGATACCGGCTTTCTACATTTATATGATATTTCTACATCGTGCTGATGATCTGTCCTCACAGTACCGTTATTGTGGGCACAAATGATCTGTAGTTCTCCAAAGTAGCTTCAAATTCCTATTTCTTATGATACCATTTGAATTCCCAGTTGTTGAATGATAGGAGTGTTAATTAAAACCGTACAACTACCGTACGATTAAATGTTGGCAACATGGTTTTCGCTTTTAACGGGCAGCATAGGAATTTATAAATCTTTAATATAGATTCACACCTCGTCATATGCGGTAGTATTGAAATTCACTTGTATCGAGCTAGATCAACCCGTAAATTCTAACACTGTACGGTTACCGTATCCCAAAATATCTGCCAATGAACGTGACTGCAACCCTACTACTCATGGGTCTCCGTCTACTAAACTATCATTAAAAACCAACAATAATACCAACTTAAATGGGGTTAATAACACTATACGTACTCACCACTTTGACAGTTCCGTCTTCGAAGCAATGGAAACGTACAGACTGCATTTAATTCAAAATACGCCGTGAAAATCAGATATTTAACACTTAAGTTCTCCATCTCATCACGACGGCCATTGTCATACAACTCGAAGTCAAAACATAAACAAAGGCTAACAATCTTCTACCATTGCACCAAGTAAACAAACGACAACGTATTATGGCCTTGCAAATCCTTAAAAGTATGTTATATTCGTGAATGAATCAATCTCGATCTAGAAATTCACTTAAACTCCTATTTGGGATTTCACAAGTAAAGCAACTAACAAGTGTTCAAACAGAAAATCCAAAACATGACGTTCAAGGACAATAGGAATCTGGGCTCGAAAAACTTTTACCCAACAACGAAAGATAATGTGCCAGTTGTTTGGTTGCTATCAGTTTGTCTGTGGGTGGGTGTGTTGGTGTGTGTGAGAGACAGACACACAGAGAGAGACAGAGAGAGAGAAAAAAAAAGAGAGACACACACAGAGACACAGAGAGAGAGAGAGAAAGAGACAGAGAGAGAGAGACAGAGAGGCAGAGAGACAGAGAGACAGAGAGACAGAGAGACAGAGGGACAGAGAGACAGAGAGAGAGAGACAGACAGAGAGAGACAGAGAGAGA
>RDPX01000419.1:206121-235437 GCA_003991215.1 Morbakka virulenta
AGAGAGAGAGAGAGAGAGAGAGAGAGAGAGAGAGAGAGAGAGAGAGAGAGAGAGAGAGAGGCAGAGAGAGGGAAAAAAAGAGAGAGACAGAGACACAGAAAGAGAGACACACACAGAGAGAAACAGAGACAGACACACACACACACACAGAGATAGACGCAGAGAGACAGAAAGAGAGAGAGAGTCACACCTTTCTGGAGGTGTGTGTTGGTGTGTATCTGTGTGTGTGAGTGTATGTGTTTGATTCTGTGTATGTCCGTGACTTCCAGAGGCACTGTCTTTAAGAGGATTACCAAATTGGGCAACAGAGCTAATCTTCTCTGTGTCAAACCCCCTAATGAGTTAATACCAAGTTGGTATTTCACTAAAGATAGTTGTGACAAAATGTAACTTTATTTACAGACAACGAAACTCAACAACCGAACGCAATTTTTGCTTATATACAAGACAAGACTCCTGATGATACAAAAGTTTTCCTATTCATTCAGTACGTGTACCTACTTTATTTAGTCTGTGTCGTCTGCGTGTGTGTCCCCCATGTGCTAAGTAGGTAGAATTGTCACTTTTAACTAGTGCCGTGTACTATCAGAGAGTAATAACGACAAGACAACACACACACGCCTAAAATTATTTAATTTTAAAGTACTTCTAAAGAGCATCCCCTGAGGCCGGTAACTAGTAAAAAATTGATTTTAAAGTATCACATTAACTAAGTGCAGCAGTGAACGAATAGTTAAACCAACAGATTACCATGCAAGACGTTCACAGTTTGAGCCCAGGCATACCTCTGAAAGTACTGCATCCAAATTCTTTCTTTGTTGTAAGTGGCGTAGTTTGTGCACGGGTTGTTCATGTTTTCGGGGATAGAATCCGGAGTGGGGAAAAATTAGAGATTAAAAGGTACAAAGGAAAAAAATCAAAGCAGAAAAGCCCTCTACTCTAAAGTGGCCACAAGCCCTACTTAACGTGAAAGCACTAACCCCCTTCCCCAAACTTCTACACGTGTAGCAATAGGTGATTTCAAGCCGCAGTTGCTATTCCCTAATGTGCTTTTCTACGTTTTTCTGTAAAGAAACAAAAAAAAGCAACAGAGACTGAATTTGAAAAATTATATTGGGTTTAATTCAACTTGAGATATCCAGCTCATAGAAATGAAAGAAAACCAATGTATATACTTTGTAAATAAATGATGCCAGCTCACCATTATGTATTCCCCTCCCGCAAAGAAAACCTTAGTACTCTGGCAGTGTTTTTTCCTCATTGCTGCTCGAGAACATGGTTTCTTTCGGGATCGGTGGCTGAGCCAATGTTGGGACATACTAACGTCTTCTCTAATACCCCACTTTTTGTTGATGCTTCTGAAAGAAATGATAGGGCACACAATAAATGCCCATAAGCAAAGTCACTCTGTGCATTTTATAGGCGCACGTCTCTCGAGTCTTCCTAAGTAAACGTTAAAATATAAAAATATTTGTTCCCCTTAACAAAGAACGTTTTTGAGACAAGCTTATTGCTCATCAATTCTCAATTTCTTGTAGGATACATTAACTGGTTAAACATTTTTGTGGATTTTCTGTCAGATTATTTTTGAACTATGTGTATACTGTGTTTCCTTTCTTAAATACCCAGACTCTATTAAGTATTTTTGCCACTAAGCATTCCTTAATGCTGTTTCGCCAATAAAGAGCAACGTTTTTTCGTTAAGCACCCATTATCACTGGACTTTCTAACAAGTATATAAGTCACTTTTGAAGTTAACTGAATTTCGACCTAAGGCATAACATCTAATTTTTATCAGTGGTGTAGTTCATGGGGAATTTTTGGTAACTTGTCCAAAACATTCCGGACTGAGATCAATTCAAATAGTACTCAATATTTCTCAAAATAATTATACCCCTTTTTTCGTTTAAGTATTATCATTATGGTAAGATTTTATGTCACTATAATTTCATCTTAGGCTGAAATCGCTTTGGTTTTTGGATTTCCACTACAAACCACCAGCAGCTCGATGAAACGCAAACGTCACGATGATTTTATGAAATGATCCCCTCCCCTCAAAACACACACCATCAGCAACACAACCGTAACTAAAAAATATTAGAGAGTTATAAATACATGATCATATGTGAAAAAATAATCTGTAAAAGTATTGTTACAAAAAAAAGAAGTGGAAATATTGTTTATCTTTTCAATTTTTTACGACACAGCCTCGAAATAACTCTCAAATAGGTGTTCTTATTTATGTTTTTCTCAAAACAAGCACCAAAAACAAGGAAACTACCTCAAAAGAAATACCAGTGTGTGATACATGTTATGTAAACCAATCGTGAAAATAGTTGCATGGTACTTGCAGAGTTTTACCAGACAAATTAATTTTTTTAATTTCCATTTCCAATTACCTTGATTTCCCTTTTTACCCTATAATTTTTCATGTGTTTGTTTCCTTTGTTTCACACACAACATGTGAATTCATCCCCATCTGTGGATAAAAATGCCAGTGATTGATATTGTGAAGGGTTTGACCACTGTAGAAATTAGACCACTCCTTCTTCTAGTTTTGCTTTGAAGACATCATTTATGCAGCCAACTTTTGTGTGGACGTATTAAACCAATAACTTGGCTTGCATAGAATTTTTATTCATCTCTTTTGTCAATGGTTGAATTCTGCTTATCAATTTTTTATACTGGGTTGGGTGTTTAGGACATAGGGTTGTTTATACAAAGCATTTTCTACCCTATATAAAGCCTATAGATCCCTATCTAAAGCCTATAGATCAAATATCCCTGGTTGTATCTTTACGTACTTAGCTTAATAAGATAAACTGGACTCCTTTTGGCTTAGTTACAACTAATATTCCTAAAAATTCTTGCTGTTACAGGTTATTGTTATTTGTTAGTTTGTATTATGTAGTTCACTGGTATGTTCTTTTGTGTGATACTGTCTTTTGCAGCGTTATGTTTTGTTTTGCATTGGGAACGGAAAACTCTTCAATATTCAATTTTTTTAAAAGTATCAGCATTGAACCATTACATCTTTTTGTCATTGCACAATCACCAAACAAAACTGATGCGAGGCAATGCGTCTTTAAAGGATAACAGGAGAAGAAGATTGTAGAATTTAAGCTCAGAGCCAGCAATGTTAGCAACTAGAGCAGTCTGTGGGGAGCACCCATCACCAGAGAAAGTTACACATCCGAACAAAACAGCACATAGCAAAGCCAAAGTATTGCATACCTGAGAAAAGCGGACACAAAAGCATAAGACCGAACACGCAGAAATAAATCAATAAGCACCAGAACAAAACACACCATAGAAAAAATAACACACAAAAGTAAAACAGTCCACACCAAACAAAATAGAAGGGGATGAACAAACAAAAACGTACCAGAACAAGCAAAACAAATCAGAAAAAAACGAAAAGAAAGAAAATAATACAGAATCCCAAAACGCGTATTTCACAAGAAGGACACCTAGAACACAAGAACACAAGAACACAAGAACACATGAACACATGAACACATGGACACAAGAACACAAGAACACAAGAACACAAGAACACAAGAACACAAGAACACAAGAACAAGAACACAAGAACAAAAAACAAAACACACAAGAACACAAGAACACAAGAACACAAGAACACAAGAACACAAGAACACAAGAACACAAGAACACAAGAACACAAGAACACAAGAACACAAGAACACAAGAACACAAGAACACAAGAACACAAGAACACAAGAACACAAGAACACGAGAACACAACTTAACTAACAATATCAAAGCACAGAAGAACAGAATAAGATACTGAACACCACAAAAAATGTTGGCATACCATCAAACCAATTAAAACCGAAGCAAATCATAACACACCAACAAACATACATAGTGGACTAGGACATTTTTTGTTATTTCAAATTGTTCTCATTCGTTATGTTTTATTCTTACGTGGTGCATTTTCATTTGAAGAATTCCGGTTTCTTACTGTGTGCTTTTTCAGCAAGTGTGGTATGTTTTGTCCTAGTCCACTATGTATGTTTGTTGGTGTGTTATGATTTGCTTCGGTTTTTATTGGTTTGATGGTATGCCAACATTTTTTGTGGTGTTCAGTTTCTTATTCTGTTCTTCTGTGGTTTGATATTGTTAGTTAAGTTGTGTTCTTGTGTTCTGGGTGTTCTTCTTGTGAAATGCGCGTTTTGGGATTCTGTATTATTTTCTTTCTTTTCGTGTTTTTTATTAGTTTTTGCTTGTTCTGGTACGTTGTTGTTCTTCTGTCCCTTCTATTTTGTTTGGTGTGGACTGTTTTATTTTTTGTGTTATTTTTTCTATGGTGTGTTTTGTTCTGGTGCTTATTTATTTATTTCTGCGTGTTCGGTCTTATGCTTTTGTTTCCGCTTTTCTCTGGTATGCAATACTTTGGCTTTGCTATGTACTGTTTTGTTCGGATGTGTAACTTTCTCTGGTGATGGGTACTCGTTTTTTTCATACTTCATTTTTATTCCATTTTATCGCTTTAGCTCTTGTTTATCACGTTTTCTTTGATTTTCTTTGATTTTGTTCTTGTTATCTGCGGTAGATTTCACACTTATCTGATATTTACCAGCTCATTCGGGTACGTTCTGTTTTGTGCTCTCATTTTATTGTGAGATTTTTGGCTCTGTGGGCAAATTTACTCTAGCAGTCTTGTACCTCTCTGGATCGTTACAAGGAGCTATACCGCACTGTATTTTTAGGTGCTTTTTGATAATATCCTGAAAGCAACCTATCGCTTAATGATGTATAAAAATTACTTTGGAAGAACATAAGATTTTCTCTTCGTGCTCAATTATTCTTACCCACACGAAATATATTCTCATGCTAGTTATGCTTCACTGGTGTAAATTAATGCTTCAGACAACGCACAAAAATAGGGACCCACGTAATAGTACGTAAAAACAACGAGACAAATGAAAGAAACAATCCATTTCCTACAACACATCAGTATATTCTACGTCCTTCCAGAAATATGGATTCCAGCACTAAAAGAAAGAAACACAACAAACACAACATAGTTATGGGGCCTAACCTCGGAACAACTCCATCTCTGTCTACACGTGGGTCTGCACTGCCCAGGTATAAACTAGCCGTACCTAGTCACTTCAGTACCCTGACGATGGGAGAAGTACCTCTCGAAACGTAGCTAAGAAAAAGCTTACAACTCATGACATGATAAAGCTCTTACATCTATGGCTTTCTCTGAGTCCATAAAGTTCAGTATATTCACAGATTATTAGAGAAACATATGGCAATGATATTCTTCAGTAAAGTAGCCTGACGATGGAAGAAGTATCTCTCGAAACGTAGCTGAGAAAAAGCTTACGACTCATGACATGATATAACTCCTACATCTATGCCTTCCTCTGACTCCATAAATTTCAGGATTTTCAAGATTTCTGTCATTGTTATCAGTACTATCGTCATTATATTTGATATTGTTTTCATAGTTACCATTATCATTACCATTACAGTGAATACCGTTACTGCCATTAATATTGCCACCAGCTATTACTTTCAATTATATTGCAATTGTATCCAACATTTCCATCACTGTTTCCATCATCATCATTATAATCGTTACGATCATCGCTAAGGAAAGTCAATGGAGTTAGTCAAAACCAAAGTAAGCAAAACACTAATAAAACACAGAAAAACAATCTTCTTGATAATTGCCTCAATCAGAGATTGGAAAGACATATTTACCACAGTTCTATAAATTGCCACAAGAACACAATTTTAATGTACCAACTTGTCTAATAGTAACTTACTCATATGGTCTCTTTTATTCAATTTCACGTTACATAGCTGACCTCATATGTCCATGCACAAAAGAGAAGCCACACCACTTCAACGCGGCCTTCACAACAAATAATCCTGGAAAACAATATGATGGTCTCCATTCATTTCATATTATTAAGCACATGTATTCCCAATGATAGCAGCTTACGAATTGCTAAAAGCCTTATTGAACGTGATAAGTAATGTCATCAATAAGTACACTGAACTCTTCAGATATCCTGAATCTACTTTAAGCACTTCTTACCAACACATGTTTCCTTTCCAACAATGGCATCTACACTGAAACCAAAGGTTTAGCTATGGGAGTTCCTGTGTCCTCTGTCATAGCTAAGATACTTATGCAAGAATTGAAAGCCACATCACTGTGAACAGTGGATCAAGGGTTAAATATCTCGGAAAGATGCAATGAAGATGTGTTTGCAATTATTACAGACGATCACTTACAAGATTACTTTGTACACATCGGCAATGTTCACTCAAACATCATATCTATTATGGAGAAAGAAGAAGAAACATTAACACTCTCCCTTTTTTGATGTCTCATTAAAGAATAAAGAAAATTGTACCATTTCTGTTACCGTCTACAGGAAACCAACTCAGATTGACCAGGACCTCAACAAAAACACGATTTTATTCTACATTGCTATCATTGTTTCTGTCATCATTATCCTCATAGTCACAAACATTATCGTGTCATCAGCTGTTATTGCCAATACTACTATCATAAAAGTCAGCATTTTCAAGATTGTCACCATTAGCAGTACTATCATCGTTATTACCGTTACTATCAAGTTATTGTCATTAGCTGTTATTTACAATACTATTACCATTATATCAAACATTACCAATATCGTTACAATTACCATTACCATCATAATCAAACTATGACAATCACCGTCATTGTTATCAGCTGTAATTACCATCATCATTATTAGCTTACTATCTCTATCATTGTCATCAGCTACTATTACCAATACCACGACAATTATATATTGCAGACTATCGTCATTCGATCCATTACAGATATCATAATCTTAACTATCTGCATCATTTTCACCAGGTGCTATTACTAACACTATCACCATTGCATTCAATATTACCATGATGTTTACCATTAACCATTTTACTATCATCATAACTACTATCACCATCATAGTCATCAGTTGTTATTTACAAAACTTTTATCATTAATTAAACATTACCAATATCGTTACAATTATCATTACCATCATAATCAAGCTATAACTATCACCGTCACTGTTATCAGCTGTTATTACCAATGGTATCATCAGTATATTCAACATCACCATCATAGTTTTTCTTTTCATCATCACAACTACGATTATCGTTATTGTAACCCGTTGTTATTAGCGATGTCACCATCAGCAGTACCATCATCATTATTAGCGTCACTATCTTCATCATTGTCATCAGGCGTTATTACCAATACCATCACCATTATATTGCAGACTATCGTCATTCATTCCATTATATAAATTAATCTCAACTACCAGCATCATTTTCATCAGATGCTATTACTAATACTATCATTACTATATTCAACACTGCCATCATTGTTATCCAAATCAATATTCTATCATCATAATTTTTATCAGTATAATTGTTAGCGACAGTTATTATCAATACCATCATGGTTATGTTCAGCATTAAGTATTTTTATCATTTCATTATCATCGATCACTGTCAACAAATCTCTCTCTTATGCTTTTCTAGATGTCTGTTTTTTGTATGGTGTGCAAAATCTATTGTATCATGTACTGAGTATTCTTTTCAGTTACCAGATATCTATCTTTTGGTCTTATTTTCCTTCGCTTTGGTTAAAAAGTCTTTTTTTTTAACTGCGAAGGTCATAAATTGGCAACATGTTACAATCAACTGGTGGAACTACTGTGACCTGAAATCCCTTTGAGTTCAATAGGATATTTGAGAAATTATCTCAGTAACTCAGCTAATACTCTTTTCAAGCATCAGATATTTATCTTTTGGTCTTATTTCCTTTTGCTTTCGTTAAATAGTCTTTTTATCAACTATGAAATTATCTCAGCAACTCTGCTTTGTAACTTTATTGATAAATATATCTCAGATACATGAAAGATACTTTAAACTACACTCAACAAAAATTTCAAAACTATCATACAGACTGAAAGGAGAAAGTTTGTCCAAAGCAGTGTAGTAAACCAAACAGTGTGGACATACTTAAAAAGTGATGGCAAAAATGACAATATTGTAAAATTTCCTATTACAGAAAAGAAGAATTACTTTGTGAAAAAGGTTTGTTGTGAAAAGCCTGGTTCTGTGTCCGAATCTTGTACAGAATCGACTCGCATGCCACCTTACTTTTTTGGTTTACAATTTTGACCTTCAATCTTTATTTTACAGTACCAAGTTAGCTTGAAGAAGGAAATATTAAAGGGGGTTGTGCCAAGCAAGGAATAAAAAGAAGCTGTATAAATCGTATGTCTTTAACAAAATGTTCACTACACAAGTTATCAACTATTTGGACATTGGCATCACAAGATAATTTGGAAACCCAGTGACACATAATTTTGCTGTAGTTGTAAATGGTCACTTGTTACAGGGATTTGTTCCATGTATTTCAGCAACGATTTGTTCCTCACCTAGAAAATATTTTGTTTACTAGGTGATAGCTAGGAATGTATGATCTTTCTACTAATCTCTCTCTCTTCAGGTATCAGGTCTGTTCGCGCAGACATCGATGACCATGGCTCTTAAGCTCTCCCTGCTTTCGGTCATTCTGATGAGATCCAAAACTAATACTATTAATACTACTAATACTTTTTTAAAAACTGATTAATCTGATATTAGCATGAGATTAGTATCTTGCTCGCTCGCTGACAATTCCAAAAAGAAAATTAGTTAATTACTCATTAAATGACTACTGTACAAGCTAGAAATGTAAATGATAATAGACCCATTGATTCAAGCCATAACCATCCCAAATTCCATAATGATAGCTTTAACAAACAACACCATCGTCGTTTTGAAAAATGAAGCAAATAATCAGATCCTGGCACAAGGAATACCATCGATTTCTGTGAGTGAAAGGACTATTTATCACCAAAAGGTGCCTTGTGCTAAGCCCAATCGGAAACAAAGCGGGTCAGAAGAACAACAACACTAAGCTTTCTAGTCTATTAATCTATTCCAATTACGTTTCATCAGCTGTCTTTCTAGCTTTTCATTTGCAACCCTAATGAGTAACTAAAGACATTTCAAAAGGCATGATCTATTTTGCTTTGACTTCTGCAGAACAATTTTCCTCCCAGTATTGAATCGTACTTTCCATAAACTAGCTTCACAATCCTTCCTGGTTCAAAAAGTGCTGTTCTGCCGCTGATCTCTAGTTTAGACAACATGGGCAACAAGAACAACTATTCTCTAATAACTGTTTATCTACAACAGAGAGCATCATTAAGGCTTTTTCACTCAACGGTATGTGCTTTGACAACGTCAACAATTCTAAAATCAATCTCGTTTTGATAACTCAAAAAAAAGCAACCAAAACCTGTATCATAATTAGTATTTGGAGATAAAACTTACCTTGAACAACATAAGCACAAAACAGCTAATAAGAAAGAGGCATATCTGAAACAGAGCTTGATCATACCAATTCTCTTCAAATCAGTAATATTTTCCTGTCTGTAACCTGTAGTAATGTGGAGAGAAAAAAATGTCAAACGAAACTCAGAAACATCACAAGTTATTTTAATCTCTAACTTCTAAAATCCTTTAAAAATAGAATTATTGTTGCAACTTGAGGCTTTATTTCAGTTTTTATTGAATTTTAATACAAAAGGGCGGTATTTTTGATGTCTTCTTTTAAGCCCTTTTATTTTCTCGTTGTTGCTAACTGTAAGGGGTAACTTGACCTACAAAATAGGTTTGATATAGAACGGAAAGACGGAATACAATTATTCACTTGAGGGAAGGTTTGTAATGGCAATCAAGTCAAGCCATTCGCTGAGGTTTGACGTTTACAAGGAAATATCTTAAAGTGAAAACACAAAATCCAATGTTTCATGATAGCTAAAGAAGATGAAAAATCAACGAAAGACGAATAAAAATCCTCTATATTGCTAACAAACCAAAGAAGGCGCAACAAGGTTAAAGAAGGAAGTGAGCAAGAAATGCCTCCTTTTTTGTCTGATTAGAATCCTCAAGGACGTCAAAGTCAAGAAAAAGTGACTTGAAAATTCGTTAGAACTACTCAACACAACGAAGCAAGTGGGATGCTACCATGTTGCTGTTGTAGTTTTGAGATGGCTAAAGAGAGCGCACTGGCCTTCTATGATTGTCTACGTAATTGGCTATGGCATCTAAAGAAAGAAAACGTAGTAGGAAACTTTTATGATTCAAGAGGTCATCGTTATTCAATTTAGATATAAATCATTTTTTTCTAGCACTGTATACCAGTCTGGTTTATGTCATAAAGAGATTATTTACCAGAAAAACCAAGAGTGGCCTCTTTGTATTTTTCTTCCAAGGTGCGTTGACAAGACGATCTATTTTTTAAAAAAAATGCCTACTATTTATCTAACGGAAATAACCTTGCCAGCTTTCTAGGTTTTGGTAGGCAGAATATGCTGTTTCTTTTTCTTCTATTTTGGTTGTAAAGCTGTGACGTCATCGTGGTTGCTAAAAACCAAGTATACTGGGTCTTTCATTGATGGTACCTCTGGCAACCAGTGGGTCCATTTTTGTCTTTTATAGATTTCTATCTATGAAAGACCCGAAAGGAAGCAACAGGTTATGAAAAAGCGGGACAAAAAGCACGCAAAACACCATAAAATGCAAAACACACGGATCGTCCTTCCAGGACCCTCTATCGGAAGGCCCTTTCTCTTGGGTTGCTCTTCAGCCAGTGCTCAAGCATGTCGAAACCACCTGTCCCATATGGTTGGGCCCTATAGCCGAAGTCCTGACCACGAAAACACCAGTCCTCTATACATGAGCTTAGCTAAAAGGCCGAGAAGCGATCAAAAAACGAGTATACTCCGTCTGAAAATATAGAACTCAGTAAGGCTCTCCCTCGGTTATGATTGGTTGGATCTATATATTCTCCCTAAGTGGTGTGGAAAGAATGAACAACAACAATTTAAACGCTTATTATACTTATAAGGGGCAATGTCTAATTTACTGTGAACGTTTGCGTTTTTAAACATTGTCAGCCATGAAACACCCGTTAAAACCTGTAGTCGTTATAATCTTTAACATGCAATGTCACATAGCTTCTCCTCAAAATAACTGTGAGAAGATCCAGCACAAAAGATAGCTGAGCATATTAAGGAAAAAGAATAGATTTTAGAAACACCTCATAGGAAATGTTAAATTCTTCAGTATCTGTGTATTAGTTTGAAAAGAAGCATTTCTTTTTCTTCTCCTCCTCCTTCTTCTTCTTCGAGTCTCACGACTTTAACGAGTTATCAAATTTGGGAGCTCCAGTAGCTGGCACATTCAACAGCGGTTCGATGATAAAATCTAAATTTTTACAAAGGACTATTACAACAAAGGACAACAACTGCATAAATAAGAATGGTTTAAAGGAAACGAGCAACGTGAGATGCAACAGACTGAGCTGGTACCAGTGGGAAGGTAATCACAACACTTCTCATGGTAACACCTATAGAAAAAATTAAGACACGCCAGGAAGATACTTTACCAAGATCACCAAGGTGGGAGAAAGGAACATTTGTTCAGATGTGATAACAGTATTCAGTGCAAGAACTGACGGTAGATTTGTGGAGGTATAAAATGTCCTAGGACTGTAGTGCGATAAAAAGAACCGAACTTTTTAGCAGGAGACTTATTGATTGAATAAAAGAACCCGAAGAAAGATCTTAAGAAAGTGAGAACCAAGCAAGCGTCCTCGTTGATGAATACTCATCAAGAGGATAATCGAATTCACTAGGGTTAACATCAGATTGATTGTCCATGGATATTGGATGTGGATAAGGACTCGGTTTTCTATTGAACGACGTCCGTTGCGCTTCTTACACACTAAAAGAAAACAACCCCTTCCCTACTGTATCCTCTAACAGCCTAACACTTCCAAGCAGCTTGAAGCTGGACTTGTTCCTAGTCAATTGCCATGTGGCCAATAGCAGAGTACCAGCTGATGTCATCAGCATAACTGCTGATGAACTGAATCAATTTAACCACAAGGTCATTAATATAATGAAGGGAAAATGTTAAAGCAAGGAGAGAATCTCGAGGAACGCCAGAATGAGTAGCATGCCCATCGATTTAATCCAGTGTAATAGGCATTTTGCGATTTAAGAAAAATGCTGAATCATATCAAATACCATTTAGAAAATACCATAACCAGAAAGCGAATGAAGCTAGCAAGCCTGCCAGACCTTATCAAATACTTTGGAAATATCCAAATCTATAGCATTTTCTTCACCAAACTAATCTAGAAATATTCATATATGTTTTGTGGTTACAGTCAAAAGGGAACCAATAAAGCGAGACCCTCTGAATTCGTACTAAATATCAATCGAAAGACCTAGGTTCTGCAAGAAATTAACTAATGCATTGTTGGTAAGTCATTCAAAGACCTTATTAATGACAGAAAAGAGACTTACAAGCCAATAATTGCCAGAATCAGATGTATCAACTGCATTCTTAAAGACAAAAGCAGCAAGATACTGAGAAGCACATTCTTTCAAGACATCTACCGGAATTAATCCCAGGGCATGAGTTTAAGTCTGATCAAACTTAGAAAAACCTTCGGCACCAGTCTTGAATGAAAAATGACGAAGTCCAATATCTGGTCAGTTATTATACTTAAGTCATTAATTAGATTAAATTCATCAAGCTATTTGACTTACTTAGCTCACTCAGCATATTAAGATTTAGTAACAGAAGCCGTAATTTTACAAACATTGCTAGCCGGTCTGGATGAAACCTGAGTTTTCTAGTTTCATCACGCCAGCACTGAATGGAGAAATAATCGCAATAAGCAATGGAAGAAGAACAGAGGGCCTTGAACCATGGAGAAGAGTGAGGTTTGAAAAACTACGACTAGATGCAAATATTTCACTACCAACTTGTACACATTACGTGAATTCAGTTGCAGATCAGATGCTGATCTGCTAAAGACTGAATACCATGGAATATTAATAAGAAACTGACGAAATCCATAACAATCAGATAGATCAAATTAAAAGTCTTATGATGATGTGGTTTGTTAAGAAGAATTAAAATAGTTGTTTTCACCTCTACTGTGATGACAATATGACCAGAAGATCCAAAAGGCGGTTAAACTGAAAATGTACAATGCTCGGGAAGAAGAAGTCAAAAAAATTTAAAAGAGAAAGTTTTTGCGAGTCAGTCAGGAAATCGTGTGCAACAAGCTATATAAGATCCTAGGCAAGAGAGAAGTCGTCAATAACTTCTCCAGCTCTGTCCTATTAGAATGAGACAAACAAGCCACGTGATTAGCATTAATTCAGGAAAGAAAAAGATGATAGGAGGGCGATACTTGTCCAGCTCCTTATTGATAAAGTCTGATACTGACCTAATAACTGAGCAAGAGTCCAAAGAACGAAATCGGTACAAGAACTATAGGTAGCATGTGGCATGAGGAAGAGACAGTCGCAAGCATACGAAAGGCTTTAGAAAGATCTCTAGATTCCAGTTCTTGCACTTTAACAACTGGATAATCCTGTCGAACACAGGTAGCAAGACAGTAAAAAGGAATTGTAGTCTTGTCAGAATAAATACAAATAGTCGTTAACATGAATATACGTATTGCTCACACTCATTAATCCCTGTTTTACAAAGAAGGATATAAGAAGAGTCATTGTAAAAGAAAAATCCATATAGAGGAATTGACACAGAGACCTGACATTACTGAAAACTACAGAAAAGTCAGCTTTGTTGACTATTATTCTTCTTTATCAGAAACCTGTATAAACATTCACCATTGAAGCTCGTACGTATATTGATCAAATAGCTATTTTTAATTACTACTAGGGGTAATATGACGCCATAAGTAAACAATATTCGAAATGACATACAGAATATTAGTGCAACTAACTAGTTTTACTCGGATTAGTTTTGAAATATGTTAAAACACATTTTTTAAGACTGCAGAGGATGACACTTTTAAACTAGAAAAAATAAACGATTTTGGGGACAAAACTTGAATATAGCACTTGAAAATACTGAATTTTATGGTCTCAAAGGAAACCATAGATGTAAGAGATTTATCATGTCATGATTCATAAGCTTTTTCTGAGCTATATTTCGAGAGATACTTCTCCCATCGTCAGGCTACTGAAATGAATAGATACGGCCATTTTATATCTTGGTAGCGCGGACCTTCCTGTGTACTGGGATCAAGTTATTGCAGAAAGTAGCGCCATGCCTATGTTGTACTTGTTGTTGTTGTTCATTTCCCTGTCTATATTCCTTTTATTTTCCCAGTCAAAGGTGTGATCTTGTGTCCAGCAATATTCGGCTATTTCATCATTCTTGGTNTAAGCTTTTTCTGAACTGAAAATTCTGAACTTTATGGACTCAGAGAAAGCATAGATGTAAGAGCTTTATCATGCCTTGAGTCGTAAGCTTTTTCTGAACTGAAAATTCTGAACTTTATGGACTCCGACGAAACCATAGATGTAACAGCTTTATCATTTCTTGAGTCGTAAGCTCTTTCTAAACTGAAAATTCTGAATTTTATGGACTCAGAGGAAACCATAGATGTAAGAGATTTATCATGTCATGATTCATAAGCTTTTTCTGAGCTATATTTCGAGAGATACTTCTCCCATCGTCAGGCTACTGAAATGAATAGATACGGCCATTTTATATCTTGGTAGCGCGGACCTTCCTGTGTACTGGGATCAAGTTATTGCAGAAAGTAGCGCCATGCCTATGTTGTACTTGTTGTTGTTGTTCATTTCCCTGTCTATATTCCTTTTATTTTCCCAGTCAAAGGTGTGATCTTGTGTCCAGCAATATTCGGCTATTTCATCATTCTTGGTATCACCTTTCTGAACATCTCTCTTGTGCTCTTTTTCTCTTTAACCCAAAGGACGCTATGATTCACCTATGTAGGAGGCAGGACAGTTATCACATTGAACATAGGAATTAAAATCACTTTCATTTTGGCCGAAGGTTTTTTCGCTGGTACTCGACTGGACCAAGACGCTAAAAAAAAGAAACACAAACCAAGTGAATCTACAAAAAAATACAGAAAGTAAAGACAGGGCTAAGAAAGCCAGTCACTCTTTGTGATTGGCTAAAGGAAAACAAATGAAGTTATGGATGTAATGTAGTGACTCAGGAAAACTGGCAAGTCCTAGTGCCATTTTGGCAAGTCCTAGTGCCACGTTGTTTACGATTATTAAGCAAAATATCTATAATGTTATTACTAAATGTAGGATATGTAAAATTGTATAAAATACCTGTGATTTCCAGTGTAAGAGTCAGCCGGTGATTTGGAGTAATATGAATAAGTTCCTAAGCTATTTTCTCTGTTATCATTTACCGTCATCTTGTTTCGTCACTGGATTTGTTCACGCTATTAGTTACAGCGTTTTCCAGGATAAAACAATTGGCGACGAGGATAAAACATTGGCATCGAGGATATTACGTTTACATTCGCAGATTCTCGAATTTAAGAATGGCAGTTTTCAGACAAGTGGGTATCATCAAAGAAACCGAGGAGAACGTTTGTGATTATGCTGATCGTTTTGATGCATTTTTGGCTGCGAAAAGCATACCAGAGGCATTGCAGACAAATGTTTTCCTTGCAACCGAGGGACCCGTGTTCTTCAAGTTTTTAAAAAATCTGTGTAGTCCCGAAGCACCAGCGAGTAAATCCTACCAAGAACTGGTTCGTTTGTTAAAGGAACATTTTAAGCCAGAACCGATCATCATCGCCGAGCGTCATAAGTTCTGGACTGCCGTTCAAGGAAAGGATGAGTCAATTGGAACTTTCAATATTCNTTACGTTTACATTCGCAGATTCTCGAATTTAAGAATGGCAGTTTTCAGACAAGTGGGTATCATCAAAGAAACCGAGGAGAACGTTTGTGATTATGCTGATCGTTTTGATGCATTTTTGGCTGCGAAAAGCATACCAGAGGCATTGCAGACAAATGTTTTCCTTGCAACCGAGGGACCCGTGTTCTTCAAGTTTTTAAAAAATCTGTGTAGTCCCGAAGCACCAGCGAGTAAATCCTACCAAGAACTGGTTCGTTTGTTAAAGGAACATTTTAAGCCAGAACCGATCATCATCGCCGAGCGTCATAAGTTCTGGACTGCCGTTCAAGGAAAGGATGAGTCAATTGGAACTTTCAATATTCGTTTAAAGTCGCTTGCATCGACGTGCTCATTTAGAACTTTTCTTCCTCAAGCTGTTCGAGATCGTTCGGTATCAGGTTTGCATCTGAGGATGCAAACCTGATACCAAAGTGTCACAGTGTCACTTGCTGACAATTCGAAACTTAACGTTTGAAGCTGCTCGTGACAAGTGCATCGCTGACGAACTGGCTGCCAAAGCAAGCAACGATACGATGGCGGCAACTGTCGAAGAAACCAATCGGATTGCTTCCTCTCTTAAGATTAAAGCCTTCAGACGCAATGATTCTGTGCAAAAAGCTCCAGTATGCCATTCTTGTGGATCTCCTGGCCATGTTTCGTCAACCTGTAGATTTAGGAACGAAATTTGCTTCGTCTGCAAGAAGAAAGGACACATCAAGAAAATCTGTCCTGAATCTGCCTTGCTGAAGACTCGAGCCTCAACTCAAGGCTACGAACGTAAACAACCTCGGCAGCCAAGACCGGCTGCGAATTGTTTTGCAGAGGAGGAGGGGGAGTACAACCAGGAATTTGAGAATCAAGGGGACTGTTTCGTCCTGAATGCGGTGTATGGAGCACCGTTGAAGCCAGTTAAAGTTAAGGTAACTGTTGGTAATGTAGATTTAGACATGGAAATCGATACTGGGGCCTCCAGATCTACCGTTTGTGAACGTCTATACCGTCAGTATTTAAGTTCGCATGAACTTTTAGATACAGGTATCACGCTCAAGAGTTACACAGGGGATTCTATCCCTCTCTTAGGTACTTGCAGAGTACCTGTTAGTTATAATACTAAGTATGTAGGTTTGCTTGATCTTGTTATTGTTTGTGGCAATCGTTTTACCCTGTCAGTCGAGATTGGTTATCCCAAATCAAGTTAGACTGGTCTGGTATATTTTCCAACTCGTGTACACCCATGACTGACTTCACTGACCGACCATTATCTAGCTGTAGAGTTAGTCAGTGCTGACTTCACCTGCCTTTCCTCAAGCTGTGAATAGCATTTTAGAGAAAGACAGTCACATTTTTTCGTCTGTAGGTTCAGGCATTAAGAGTATGGAAGTAAACGGAATGAAGATGTTGCTGTTCTCCCTTGGGGAAAAAAGGATGGATAGAGTCCGAAATGAGACAGTGCGGGACACAATTGGGTTGGCCAGACTGGGGAAGAAGTTGAGAGAGTCCAGATTGAAGTGGTTTGGGCATGTAATGGGACGAAACGAAGAGTGAATGGGAAAACGGGTAATAGAAATGACACCACCGGGGAAGAGGAAGCTTGGGAGACCAAAGAGACAATTCTCTGACTCGGTGAATGATGGCATGAGGGTAGGTGGAGCCTCCTCAGACGACACCACCGACAGACAGAGGTGGAGAGCATTAGTCCGCTGTGGTGACCCCTGAGAGAAAGCCGAAAGAAGAAGAAGAAGAGGAAGAAGAAGAAGAAGGTTCAAGCATTAAGGGTTTTTCTGCTAAAATACAGTTAAAAGATGTCGTTGTACCAGTATACCAGAAGGCAAGACCAGTGCCTTATCCACTGACTCGGGAGGTAGAAAAGGAATATGATCGCTTAATTGCAACTGATATTCTATATCCAGTTAATTTCAGTGCCTGGGCTTCTCCGGCCGTTCACGTGACTAAGGCCAGTAGCAAAATACGAGTTTGTGGTGACTACAAACGCCTCAGCACCTGTATTGAGGATGATGGATATAAGCTGCCTAGCATCCAAGATATGCTATGTAAAATTGTCAGCAATGGACCTCAGCCCAAGTATTTCTCTGTTTTGGATCTGGCAGGTGCTTTCAATCAGCTCCTTCTGGACCAAGAATCGTCCAAACTACTCACGTTAAATACAAACCGAGGATTACTGGCAGCCAAAAGATTTTGTTTTGGTGTAAAGACAGCTCCATCGCTTTTTCAAGCCACAATGGACAAGATGCTAGCAGATATGAGTAATGTTTTTTGTTATATTGACAATGTTCTAGTAGCCACTACAACCTTGGAGGAGCATATTAAAGTCCTTCGTGATGTATTTAATCGTTTTGAAGTGCACAATGTTAGATTAAAAGGTGACAAATGCAAAATTTTGAAATCAGAGTTGCAATATCTTGGCCATTTACTTTGCCGAGATGGTATACGCCCGTTCACTGGCCCGTTCATATGTTTGGTGGTCTAGTTTAGACCAGGATATTCAGGATGCTGTTCGTGCATGCCCTGATTGCACGCAAACTCAGGAAATGCCAACTAATGCTCCTCTGCTGTTATGGGCTTGGGGCTCAGAACCATGGCAAAGAGTTCATTTGGATTTCTTTGAAATCAAGGGTAAACAGTTTTTCTTAGCTGTGGACAGCTATTCTAAATGGTTGGAGGTTATTCCAATGCACAGCACAACGGCTTAGGCTACCATAAATGTTTTACGTTCCCTTTTTGCTGCTTATGCGCTCCCCCATCAGATAGTCTCTGACAATGGCCCCCAGTTTATTGTTTCTGAGTTTAACCAATTTTTGGTTTCTAATAGTGTCAAGCACACCTGTCTCCCTTTGCACCCTTCTAGTAATGGTTTGGCTGAAAAGCATGTACAAAACTTTTAAGCATAGTTTTGCCAAAATTGCTTATGAAATTTCATCTCCGCACAGGGTTGCTGCTGTACTGCTCCATTACAGAAACACCCCTCACTCCACCACAGAAACGTCCCTCACTCCTGCAGAGCTGTTTTTGAAGTGCAGTCCTAGGACTAGGCTTACATCAGTAAAGCCCAATTTGAGGACCAAAGTTGAAAACCAACAGTGCGGGACCAAGCAGAACCGGGACATTGCAAATTCCCAGCACAGGAAATTTGATATAAATCAACGGGTAAGAGTTCGAAATTTGAGGAAAGGAAAGGAGAAGTGGAAGCCAGGTATAATTGTAAAGGTAAAGCTCCTAATACTTTTCTGGTTCGTGTCCCAGGAAACAATAGGTTTGTTCATTCAGATCATTGATTACCTGATGACAGTTTACCTAGCAGGGAGACCGATATCTCTGATAGGGAAATAGTGATACAGTTGTACCTCGATTTTTCGAACTCCCAAGGGACTGAAAAAATAGTTCGAAATATCGAGGGTTCGAAAAATCGAAGTATTTGGAAAAAGAGGTTTGTAGATGGAGAAAAAACACTTAATACACGGTTTTTAACCTATGTTTGACGAATTTGATTCTTTACAAACAGGCAAAATAGTCTGTGATTGTCCTTTGTTTCTTACGTATTGTTGATGCAACCAATTCATTAAGTCTGGCAGTGTATCTCCTCATCTAAATAGCAATATCCTCATTTTGAAAGAGCTCATAGTTCTCAACCAACTCTATTGCTTCAAACAAGGCTTTTTTACATGGTTGAACCATTTCTTCGCTATCATCTTCAATCGTATCAGCGTCTTCGTAGTTGCAATTCCCAAGTGGTAAA
The DNA here is from genome assembly GCA_003991215.1 of Morbakka virulenta. Lineage (NCBI taxonomy): Eukaryota > Metazoa > Cnidaria > Cubozoa > Carybdeida > Carukiidae > Morbakka > Morbakka virulenta. The sequence continues at coordinate 225,746 of RDPX01000419.1, forward strand.
CTCTTGAAAAAGTTCGTTGTCGCTTGTTAGTGATTGAGTAGAGATTTCCACATTCTCATTCATATCAACGAAGGCTTTAACAGTAAAGTTACTTGGGGGCAGATTCGGATCAATTGCCGTTATTTCGTCTAGGCTTTCTGTTAATTGCGCAAAGGGATCATCAGTATCACCAACTGCATTCACTTGACCTTCTTTGAAAATCCCTGCTTTTTTGAAGCAATTAATGATCGTTGTGTCAGGCAATGCAGACCATGACTAATAACCATAGCATCCAAAACGGTGATATTTGGCATTTCTTTTTTGGAGTCGAATGCGTTGATGTACTTACGGATCACTTTTGTTTGGTATTTAGCTTTCCGCGATCGTATAACAACTTGGTCGATTGGCAGTGTGATGGAGGTCGTATTTGGCGGTAAAAAGATGAAATCTATGGCCATCAAATTCGGCACTTCTGGGTGTGCAGGACAATTATCCTCAATAAACACTACTTTACGATTCTCAGCCAAAAACTTCGATAGAGCTGTTTGATCCAATCTGTGAAGATCTCTGAATCCATCCAACTTTTTGCCTGTGCCTTGTAGATTCACGATTTTAAAACATAGTGGTTTATTGCTTTTTCTAATGACAAGCAAAGGACTTTTTTCACCTGTAGGACTGGCTGCAGTCATTCCGGTGAATCTAACTTTACTGTGTTTACCACCAGTACACTTTTCACCTTTTAACTCTAAAGTTTTATTGAGTAACGCCTGAAAAAAAGGGCCAAACTCATCAGCGTTTAGGTCATACCTTGACAGGATCGTTGGTTAATGAGTTTCTTTCTAGTGCGCAGTCATCTCTGGCGTTCATGATTTAGCTTCACCTGACAGTATTTTAAACGTGACGTTATTTCGCGCTTTCCACTTGTCAACCCATCCATCCGATGGTTTGAAGTCGATTACACCAAGCACTTTCGCGAAATCAATTGCTTTTTCCTGAAGGACTAATCCGCTCACCGGTATGTTATTCGATCTTGCAGACATGAAGCATTTGAAAACAGCTTTGTCTAAGTTCTCATATTTTTCTAATTTGACATTTTTTCTTTTATTATTCTTATTCATTTCTTATTCTTATTTGCAGGTAAAAGCCATGTAGAAATAGTGTTTCTTGGCACCCCATACTTTTGAGAAACTAATGATTTGGAGTGTCCACTTTCGATTTCTTTCAACGCCTTGAACTTGTCTTTTATGGATATTCGTTTTTTCTGCTGCGATGTAGACATGTTTTTTTGCAAATACATTCATTACATTCATTCATACGTTGTACATTCAAATGTATTTGAAACATTCAAATTTTTTAAACATTCGATATTTTTGGCTAGATCGTTCGAAAATTGAAATGACAACACAAAATTAAAGCAGAAACAGATTTAATATTGAGCGTTCGAAAATTGAAATAACAACACAAAATTAAAGCAGAAACAGATTTAATATTGAGCGTTCGAAAATTGAAATGACAACACAAAATTTGAAGCAAAAGCAGATTTAGTAACCGTACGTTTCAGAGGGTATTGATATGGATTTTTCGTTATTTCAAGGAGAGTTACCCATTTTAATCATCCAGCAACATGAACTTAGCTCCTTTGCGATGGGATATCATGTCTTCCGCAATTAATGGATTCCGTTTGTTGGAGAGCGTTTTCTCATGCAGAATAGAGCCAAACAATATTGTGGACAAGTATGCAGTAGCTGTTATCAATAATGATGAACTTGTTGTACACTTGATGAAAGGGACAAGTGGAAAGTTTGCAAAAACTATATTCTTTTTCCTGAGGACAGATACAATTAACACTGCATCTGTGGAAATTACTGGGAAAGCCATCAACGAAGGCAAAGGAATGGGATTGCAAGTCCCATGTAAAATTACATTTACTGGTTGTAAACCAGTTTTAGATAAGTTGAAAGGTATTTTACAGAACTTACAATAAAATTTCTCACTTTAAATAAGACATGTTTTCTTACTGTCTGTTTAATTTCGTAAAAGTTCGAAAAACCGAAGTTATATAGTGGAAGGGACTAAAAATGGTTCGACAAATCGAGGAATTCGAAAAATCGAAGTTTGAAAAACCGGGAATAATTTATGAGAGCTTCTTAAGGCAAACCCAGGAGAGCAAGGATAAAATTCGAAAAATCGAGGAATTCGAATAATCGTGTGTTCGGAAAATCGAGGTACAACTGTAGCTAGTTACACAGCGCCTAAAATAGAAGCAGCATCAGGTTTGTCACCAGCTGCAACACCAGCTAGTGCACCTGTAAATGACCCCAGTTCACAACCAAAATTACCAACTGAAACTGACAGTCAGACTGTACCTCCTACACTTACACCTACTCCCAGTAAGGTGTCACAATCACCAGAAACCAAAGGTTACCAGATCGGGCAGAATTGTTAAGCCTCCCAAGAAATTTGATCTGTAATTAAATACATTGCAGTAAATGTTGTTTTCCAATAAACGATATTTTGTAGTATTTTATTTTGTAGCTTACAAAATTAGGCAGGAGGTATGTAATATAGTGACGCAGCAAAATTGGCAAGTCCTAGTACCACGTTGTTTACGATTACTAAGCAAAATATATATGATGTAATTACTAAATGTAGGATATGTAAAATTGTATAAATACCTGTGATTTCCAGTGTAATAGTCAGTAGGTGATTTGGAGTAATACGAAACTTCTGTGTTATCATTTACGGTCATCTTCTTTCGTCACTGGATTTGTTCGCGCTATTAATTACAGCGTTTTCCAGGATAAAACAATTAAAGCCAGTCACTTTTTGTAATTGGCTAAAGGAAAGAAAATGAATTTATGAAAGCCAGTCACTCTTTGTGATTGGCTAAAGGAAACAAAATGAATTTATGAAAGCCAGTCACTCTTTGTGATTGGCTAAAGGAAACAAAAGGAATTTATGAAAGCCAGTCACTCTTTGTGATTGGCTAAAGGAAACAAACACATCGGCAGGCTCTGCCGATGTCTGCAGGTGCCTGCCGACGTGAGACGTATCTCTCGAAACGTAGCTCTGAAAAAGCTTACGACTCATGACATGACAAAGCTCTTACATCTATGGCTTCCTCTGAGTCCATAAAGTTCAGAATTTTCAAGATTATTAGAGAAACATAAGGCAATGATATTCTTTAATAAAGTAGCCTGACGATGGAAGAAGTATCTCTCGAAACGTAGCTTTGAAAAAGCTTATGAGCGTTGACATGATAAAGCTCTTATATCTATGGCTTCCTTTGAGTCCATAAAGTTCAGAATTTTTAAAACTCTCTTTTTCTTTTTCTGCAGCAAACACTAAGGTTGTTAGGATTTATCATGAATTTAGTGTTGTCTTGTTCAGTTTGAAATATGGCAAAATAGTCATCGGCGAATCTACTATAAACAAGAACATTTAAATCAGTGTAGATTTGAATAATTGTCTTTGATAATAGTCTATAAAATATTGGAAAACCCGGACCTAGTGATGACCCCATGGGTAAACTGTCAGTTTATTGTTACCTAACATTTTGGAAGTAACATTCAACTGATTTCGTTGTCAAATTCATCAATTTTGCAAAAACGTCTCCTGAAATAGGTGGTCACCCCTGGCTTTCACCTAGCTGTGTTTTAGGACATACTGTAATAACCTCTTTTACAGGAACGTTATTTCGTGCTAAACAGTTCAAAGTAATTAGCAGAGGCAGGTCTGCCCTCCTTGTAGAAGCACAGGAGGCAGCTTGTATTCAACTATCATAATCTCATCTTCGTAGAGCGATGGCAGCCTTTTTTTTGTCCTCTCTTTGTTTCCAGTATCAACAAACAGTCAATTGACTTGTGTTTTCTCATTTTGGTATCTTGGTCCTTTTAAGTTCCAGCGAAAAAGTTTTGGACCAAAATGAATGTGATTTAAATAGCAACAGGAAACTTAAACAACAACCCTCGCGTCATGCTCGTGACCAAATAGTCGATTACGAAGATTTTTACAATGTGATAACCCTGTTTAATTAATGCTGGTTTGACATTTCGTATGCAGTTAAAATTGGAGCTTCAAATTTTAGAAATTTAATCAATACAAATATTCTCCTTTGCCTAAGTCATAAGAGATTAAAAAAGTGACCATAACAACCCTCCGTGTCCTTTTTCTAAAACAGAAAAGCGCAGGATTGGCAAGGCCGAAAAAATAGTCCTTGGAAACATCAAGAATTCAGAGATCTTAGAAGTGGAAAAACATGACCCAGTGTTCTTATGGAAGTCAAAGCACAAGCGAGGAAAGTGAAGTCATTTTAATACTTTCCCCTAATATATATTCTGGAATTGATGAGAATGTATAATAAGCGAAGAACACAGACTGAGTTAATAGCGGCATGCTGATTATAGCATGTCGTGAAACTAAATAAAAATGACCTACTATATTGAAAAACAGGAAAGGATTCATATTCAAATAGGAGTTTTATTGACTATATTTCTTTCATTAATTCAAAATCGGCCTGTGTCATCGTCACAAAACTATCTCATGCATTTCAATAACTTTTATACTGATTGATAATAATGTGGCTATACCATATCAAAAGATGAAAGGCAATAAAATATATAAGTTTTGTTGCGGTCTAAGGCGGTGTCTGTCAATCCATACATTCGCGGCTGTGAGACCTTTGCTTTTCATGCACATTATTAGTCGTACTCTTTTTTATAGTATCCGCTGGATTTATTGAAAACAATATCTAGAAGGTCAATGGCAGTGTAAGATTTCAAATAACATTTCATAAATGTAGAATATTCGAAAATTTAACTTGTACATTCAGAGAATGTTTGGGCTTATCATTCTCTTCTGGCTCAAGGACATACAATTAACAGTGGCTGACATCAGCAAAAAATATGCACTGACATATTTCCAACGTTCTTTTTAGCTGTGCCTTCAATCTGCCGACTTTCTATCGGCTAAAATCTCCACGCAAATGCTCATTACTAATAGTTGGTAAAAACAACTGTCTTTGGTTTATTTTCTTAAGATTAATTAAGGTTAACTCACTACGTTATACTAAGTGACAGCCTAACTTCTAATAATACGTGCAATTAAATAGTAGAAATACCTTTAAAAATATAAAGCCTAAAAATCTATAGTATGTATGTTTACTTAGTAATGAGCCGACACAGATGAAAATTTTGTACTTTAAGTTTGTAGAACCTTGCCAGAAATTAAAAAACAGGTCCCATTTTTTACCCCTTCTTACGTAGCAGCAAATAGTTAACAAAGTAGGTACCAACTTTAAATGCCTAGAAAAACCTTTGGCTCATCAAGGAGACCATGTTCTTTTGTTTCAACGGTGAAAGTAACCTGTTTACCACTATTCACACACACACACACACACACACTTTTGATCTTAATATGACGCGTTAAAGGTTCAAAATCCTCAATCCACGCTTGGCAAAAAATCACGACTACTCTCTTGGTATATACTGCAATTTTAATGTTTTGATTGCTCACATGTATGGAACCCACTATTTTAACCTTGGGTGTTAGGCGTTTACAAGGGTTTTTTTCGTGTTGTAATTCTTATTACAGAGAACTCACAAGCCGGTGTTATATTGATTTGTATTGAAAAATATTTAAATAAATAAATAGAGTAAGGTTATGGTATAACCCCTGAATAATGTAAGTCAATTACATTTACTATGGGTCATAGCTTTTCAGCTGGCATTTGATTGAACCAAGACGATGGAACGAGAAAAAGCAAGTTAAGATGGTTTCTTCAATGAATGAGACAAACGAAGTGGGGACCAATTTCAACCACCACTTTTTTGTGTGTGGCTGGCTGTTTAAAGAATTAATTAGTCCGAGCGAGCGAAGCGGGTGAGAACAACTTTATTAGAGTCGAAATTTAAACATTTCAGCTTCTCCTGCAGGGGGTTGAAAATTAGCCTGACATTTTGGTTTGAACATTTCAGCCTCACATTTATGGAGAGGTTGCATGATGAAGAAACTTAATGTTCCACGCATCGACAAAAGTAAACAAAACGACGTCTGGCGCATTGTACAATTGATTCTAAGCGGTCAATACATCGGCAACCTGCACAGAATTGCAACTTCAAAATTCCAATTTTCTTGCTTCAAATTGTGATCATTAAGCACTGATTTCACGAGGGAACAGGTTACTGGTACATACGAAGTCAGTTCAAATAGCGCTTTTAGCAGGAAATCATAAATTTTCAACAACAGGTAACTGTTTATTGTTTGCATTTCAAAACTTCCCATGGCTTAAAATCGCGGCTGTTGGTCTGATGACCAAGACTCAGACATTTTAAAAATTAACTCATCAAACTAAGCATCTTTTGATTTCATATGAAATCCCGAATTTCAACTTCTTAAGCCTTAAATTTTGACACGAGGTTTCAACATTTGCGAGGACACGTTCCACACCTGTTGGTGTGGACATCTATCTCCTAGTACATTCATACATCCTGTCTACAAAGCCGAGGTGATGTTTTAGCAGCATTTAGTACTCAATCACGAATGGGGTATATATCTTTAGGTGAAGCACTTTGAAGTAATTTAGTTGTCCTCCGTACCACTGGAGAGAATTACAGGCAATTCATTACGTCAGCTTTGTGGAAAAAAAAGAATGCGTATTTCTCCTGAATATGACTCGAAGACATCCAAGTCATACTAACGAGAAAAGCACATAAATGCAGTAGAATTTCCGATCTGGAAGTCTTGAGGAAATTGACTGAAAAACTGTTGAAGAATGAATGAAGGAATGAATGAAATAAAGACAAAGTGTGTTGGTGAAAGGAGATATAGCTTATAAGAGGAATTCCCATAAAAACACCTACAGAAAAAACTACTAATAGCAACATTTCGCCGACGAGACTAAGGTTGAAGGGTAATGGCTGGATCTGCGCCTACCAAGTTACAAACACAGCGCGAGACACCTGTTCAGATGTGACAATAGTACCCCGTACAAGGGGGTATGGTAGGTTTGGAGAGAAACAAAATGACCTTAGAAGCAAAGTACTTTTTAGTACGATACAAAGAAACAACATTACTACAAAAGGATCTAAAGAGCGCAACAAACCAAACAGCATCACAAATGAGCATTCCTAAAGAGGAGGATTACAAGGGTTAGCATCAGAATGACAATCAATAAACATTGAAGAGCCATTTTGTTGATGAGGAAAATAGGTTAAAAAAGCTAGGTGTAAAACTGTTTTCAAGTCTTTTGCTCATTCACGTAGTAAACAATTTAATGAACAATATAACCTCCTTTTTTTGAAAACATCGTTTCCTCTAATTTCCTTAGGATGTGGCTTGTACAACCTTGCAACCATAAAATAGCATCCATTTTACCTGCATGTTAGCTTGCCTTCAGCAACCTGGATTAATGTCTCGTGTGTTTATGCCATGTTTGTTGATGATGAAAGTACCTGGCAGATAAGCGCGTACAACTCGACTGTCGCATTTCCTGACCAAAAGAACGTGTTTCTCAAACTCGATTATTATTGCAAAAATCTTGGTTTTCAATTACTCGAAATCCAAAAGTTCAGAGTGTAGTTTGTTGGATCTCATTTAAATTCCTTTGCGAAAGGTAGCTGTACTATTATGCTAATAGGCACAGTGCGCTCATATAGCAGTAACAGCATTGGCTTTCATAAGACGTTCGGCTATGATGTCATCTTGTACCCCTGGTGGTATTTAGTAGTTCCATCAAAAACATTCTTTAAGGAGCCGTGGTTTAATGGTTACAGTGCACAGTAATCAAGAGTTCCGGGTTCGATTCCCCGAGCTGTCGAGGAGAATTTGAAACTTTGCAAAGAAAAAAAAGCCATTGGTTGGCGTCAGGAAGGGCATCCGGCTAAGAAATTCCTCACTGCCAAATCAAAGTCCCTCTGAAGGGCACCATCTGAGCCTCAATTGCTGGGGGAAAATGACGTTAAAACTAGAAACCCCCCCCAAAAAAAACAGAAACATTCTTTAAATAGACCTTTATTGGCCAATAGAATACATTAGTGTATTTGCTATGCTCAATAAGTAAAATAATTAGCAAAAAGCTGTCGGTATGGCCATCCAACAGTAAGTTAATATCGGTTATTGTCCCTTATTTAATGATCTGGTTTGATGATATAGAATGAAACAAAGCGGTACTGTGACCCAATGTAAAATCAAGTGAGGTCAGCCATTGGCTTTTAAACGTACAATTTAAGTAGTCTTGTGGTTAGCTAACGTCATAAATATGAACCTGAGTACATTGAGGTCAATGAGTTTAAATCTAAAGCCAGCTGAAATAAACTAAAGGTCATTATGAGATAACAGGGAATCAATTGAGGACAAATACGAGGTTATTCGAGGTCAAACAAAGTTCAATATGTGACGCAGTTTCATATCTACGTCTCCAAGTCAAATCAATGGCTTGTTACTCGAAATTTACCAGTCTTGAGTCGATTTTACCTTATAAAAGATATTTTAAACAACCAAAAATTTCCACCAATGCCACACTTCAAGGCAATGGAGCTCCCGGGAAAGGGAAATGCCGTGTCCATTACTTTTGGCCATCCAAAACAAAAAGTAAAATAATCTACATGCGTTTCGTTGTTTATTTTGTAAAAATTAAATCGTATTTTATACATCGAAATAAGAGAAATTTCGGTAAATTAATGTAAATGATAATAGTCTTTTTAACAATCTGAGAATTTTTGGTTGCTCCGTTAGATTGTTTTTGTGGGTTGAATACAATGGTCGAAACGACCTATGTTGGGTAGATGTTAGTACTTTAACCAGTCTAAACATATTTAAGTAGTAGCCTAAAACTTTGTATATTGCGGCACTTTATCTAAAAACGTAATGCATCTTGAGGCGATTGTGGGTTTATCCTGGGCAAGAAGCCGGTACCTCTTGTTCACCAAAACCAATTTTGAAAAACTGCATATTTTTCGACGTAACAAATGTTTTTTACGTTTTTCAGGCAAAGCTATACCCTAGCAAGACCACGTGACCACTGCGAGATAATAAGTGTTGTAAGCTATCCCAAAAACTACAGCTACCATTAATTGGGTCAAAATATTATATCATGGAGGTCCCAAGGCAACTCAAATTGTCAAATGCTATTTTCTAAAAATGGGGAAAGCTGGATTCCGTTTTCACAGAGCATTTGTATAAAAATGGCCCAGTAATATAACACTAATCACCTCGGCCAAGGATGTTTCATTGCGGTTTTGTTTAGTTCCGTTTGTCTGTTTCAGAAAAATTCTAAAAATTATGAACGGATTTGGATGCAATATTCAGGAAAGGTTGATGGTAGCATAAGAAAGAAAGGATAGAATTGTGAAGTTGATCACGATCACAATCTGTATTTCGTTTGAGTTTGTACAGGACTGCACAATCTGTGCAATGTAATCCTACCGACCAGAGACCTTTGCGAACATAAAATAAAACAGTAGGGATGTGAGGTTGCTGTGGCTTAGTTAATAAAAACGCCTGTCTAGTAAATAGGGGATCCCCAGTTCAAGATCGAGCAATGTAATCCTACTGACGAGAGACCTTTTGCGAACATAAAATAAAACACTAGGGATGTGAGGTAGCTGAGGCTTAGTTGGTAAAAACACCTGTCTAGTAAATAGGGTATCCCCAGTTCAAGATCGAGCAATGTAATCCTACTGACCAGAGACCTTTTGCGAACATAAAATAAAACA
>RDPX01000419.1:275636-292614 GCA_003991215.1 Morbakka virulenta
AGAGAGAGAGGGAGAGAGAGAGAGAGAGAGAGAGAGAGAGAGAGAGAGAGAGAGAGAGAGAGAGAGAGCAAGAGCACTCTGACCTTAACAGGCTGCAATAACTTCAAAAAATTCCAAATCTGGCTTACATGTTTCAAGATCAGTGTAACTAACCGACTACTTCCTGCTCGAAGACCGTTTTATTAGTGGAGCCATCACATAAAATAGGTAAAAAAAGTTAACTGCATCTATTTTTTCATGAATGCTTTATTCAAAAAAGTATTCATATATTTTGAAAACAAAATGCTTATAAGTACTTTTCTTTCCATTGGCTCCTGAATTTTTAACACCAGGAAGTTGTTCTAAATCTATTTCCTCTTCTGTGTAATAAGCTATTTTCAGTAATATTTCTATAGCGTTTATCTCACGGTCCTCAGTTTGCTGCAATCAACATATCAACGAGTCTCCTGGCATGTGCTGGGGGCTTTTTCTTGGAAGGCAGTGTGTCGTGGTCTCTTAGTGAAAATATTCTATGTTCACTGGTTCAAGTAATAAAACTAGTACTTAAGTTTGACATCAGACCCATTTTATCGTCTTGTGAAGTAGAGACCAAACAAACCATTTTACTTAAATCGACAGTATCGAGCCAACACTTTTCCAGTTTTTCAAAGTTCTTTAGAGCAAACTTTATCAAAACATATCAAAATATCAAACTCATACTTCCTATTTGTATAAGATTTGATCTAAACTACGAAGAGCCTCTTGCGGGATTCACATTACAATGTTAAGATAAACATTTTAGCTAAATTCTTTTTAGTACATAACAGAAAAGAAAAAAATTAGTATAATTGCGTCACAAGATAAGAGAACATCTCGATTGTTTCTGATGTTGATTTTTCACAATATCCGCTCATAGGAAGATACTCGCAACGCCAAAGGATCCAGTTCCACTTGAAGAGAGAAATAATATAGTTTACAGACTACATTGTAAGGACGGTCCTGCCTCTCTACATTGGGAAAGCAAAGCGTCCCTTGGTTCAAAGAGAAAACGAACATAAGATTGCTGTTTAAAATGGTAATACCAAATGAAATAGATGAAATACCCATTAAACAGAGGTGCATTGCTGGACAAATGATCACCCCGTTGACTGGGGAAGTAAAAAGATTCTGGACAGGGAAATAAAAACTACAAGAATATTAATAAAAGAAACCATCCATTCGCTACTGCATAGCAATCACATCAACAGCATATCTTATACTCTTCCAGAAATACGGCTTTCGATATTAAAGAAAAGAAATACTACAAAGACATATAAATAAATAGCTGGTTGTTATCGACCACCGGCCGCTATTTCGAGCCCTTGAAATTCATATGCGAAAAATCATATAGGAAAAAACACATGGGAAACAATAGGAAACATACGGCAAATATGGAAAAAATCCCAAATGATACGGGAAATAACAAAGTGGGAAACAAAACCATATTGAAAAACACTACATGGAAAATAAGGAAAAAAATTTCCAAAAATACCGGAAAAAGCCATGTAGAAAACATGGGAAAACCATGTGGGAAAAAACATATAGGAAATATGGAAATTAATATGTTGGCCATTCAGAAAGTAAAGCATTTAAGCACTTCTAAACTGGTAAAATGTTAAGCTACAACCGATAGTAAACTAAATTGGAATACACAATGGGCTTTGTACAGCAATTAATAAATTGCATAACCCCAAAAGAGAAGAGAGAGAAGGGCTGTAGAGCACTGAAAACATTGTCATTACACTTGGCCTAAACAGATATAGAAACGAAAGCAAGAAAAAAAAAGTTGAGTACAGCTACAGGTGATAATGAGAACGTAAAACGCCACAGAAAAATCACGGTAAAATGAAAAAAAATGTTGGAGAAGGGCTTTTTTTGTAATTATTTAAGTAAGTTGCTTTGGTTACATGCCTATTTCTTGGTTGAAGAAATATCACTGAAGCACTTAGCATCGCATAATTTTGTAGCTGTTTTACGGGTCATGCTCTGATTGTCTTTACGGGGACGCAGAAGCAATATGCAAAATATGCGAGTGCGCTAATGAGTGATGTTCATGACAGAAGTTGCCTAGTGCAAGACCCCAGTTCTATGCGCACGTATGTAGCAGACTCTTTTCCATCAATACTACATACTTAGCGAATAATTTCTTAAGAGTTCAGATCATAAAACATAAAACCTAGAGAAAGACAAATAAAACGCCGGAATGACAACATCGACAAAGACACGGAGATCTAATGGCCAACAGGTGCCTCAAATCATTTGGTATGGCAGAGGTGAACTGTCAGGTGGACGCGAGGGATCCCACGAACTTAGACATCTAAGTCAGGAAAAAAAGAGAGACTATTACCTTATGTAAGCACACCCAATGATAAAGGCGGGGTCACAACCGGTTAATTATGCATGCGAAAGATATTATGAAAACTTTGACACTTCCCAACTGGATAATTGCATAACTCCACTCCAGTTAAATTTATAACAAATTGGCACAAAGCAAAATCTGACACAATTTATAACTTCCACATTTTTTGCAGCTTCAACAGCTTCACTACCTCCACGCTCATCTGGTTAATTCTCATCTTGAGGCAATTACAGGAACACCGAAAGTTTTGTATTCCACCAGTGGTTTTAGCAAGATATCAACTTAAACTGATTGCCGTCTATCCGAGAAAAACATTTAATCTGTCTGATTGACAAAAACCACACTTTAACCTGGAATTCCATGGTTTACCAGATGAAATAAAGGAGACTGCACAATAATTTAATGAGCATATAGCTTACAAGAATATGAGGCTGAATTTTTGCGTTTTTTAAAAAAATAACTGAAGAACATCCTGGCTGAGTTATGTTAGGTAAGAATAAAGTTTGGGTATGATTTTAATAATGCAAGAACTTTTTTTCCCAGAAGAAATCAAAAGGTTAAAAGAATAAACAAATATGAACATTCACAGTTTCGGCCTTTTGTTTTACACTGTAACATCCTCGGGGTTGTTTACACGATATGTGTCCTGTTCACGAATTTGTACAAATTAGCCATTCACAGCAGCATTGACGATATCGTATGTATCGTTCTTTAGCTTCTCTTATGATAAAGCTCTTCTTGAACATACTTCACACGCACTAAAAGAACGTACTGATTCTTGAATGTTGTCTCACACAATGAAAAATCGACGATTTACCCAGAATCTTTGTGCAGTTTTCGAATTAACCTTTTCAGCTCTTTGTGCGATACTTTTTGATAAACAAAACTTGCAAATATTCAAATATTCTCTGCTTTTTTTAACTTTATAACTTGTTTGTTTTCTCGCTTTCTTATTTTTGAACAATCCATGTATATACAAATTACAATAAAATATCTCTAATATGAATCGTACAGGGTAAAGAATTTGAAAATATGTTCGAAATGGGAAACTCGAATTAAAAAAATTCCAACTTGTCATTTAAAGAGATATGTTCCTGACTTGTAAAATCAATAAACTTCCTACCTAAAGTCTATTAGAAACTTCGCAATCGAACCAAAGTATACCCAAATAACGGCGGTAGGGTTCTATTCCATACCAAAGGGGGATTTTGTACACAAGTAAAAACAAAATACAAGAACATTGACAAGTTATTCTAGTACTAACGTTCTTCTTTTTCCATTTGCTGTTTTCCCTGTCGTCAGGGGTCAGCAGCACGTAGTTGTTGGCGCCAACGAGCTCTGTCCATTGCATCTCCTTTCGTCAGTCATCTGCTCTCCATGTACCGCTTCAGGATGTCCGTCCACCTCAGCCTCTGCCTTCCGACCGAAAGCCTCCCTCTAACTGGTTCTCGCCGTACCCGCTGGACTGCACAACTTTCATCTCTTCTTGCTACATGCCCAAACTGCCTCATTAACGTTACCCCTTTTTAAAAAAATATTGACGCTGAGCTGAAAAGAACAGTATGCTATTAAAAAACAATGATCTAGTGTACAGTTTCAAAAAACCGGGCTTCAGGAATCTCAAGCAGTTGTCAATGTATTGACCTTAAAACCCGTCATCCGGTGAGAATCCAAATTCATTTCCTGCCTGGTCGAAATTCTAAATTGCATAATAATTCACTTAAAAGTGCGGCTGAAGATTATACTTAATGTTCAATGAACCTTCTTGACCAACAATCACCTTAGAAATAAATAAAACCTCACTGACTTATTAAAAATCCGCTTACAAAGTCTAATGCGAATAAAAAAACAGTCATAAAGTAAACGCTTCTCCGCCTTTTGGTTAAGATTAAATGTAGAGCTCTGGTCTCTCCTTGGCCGGGGCTTCGGCAATAGGGCCCAACCATACAGGGCAGGTTGTCTTGAGATGCTTGGGCTTTGGCTGAAGACCAACCCAAGAAGAAGGGTCTTCCCATTGAGGGTCCTGGAGAGGCGATAAGTATGTTTTGCATTTTATGGTTTCTGTCCCACTTTTCCTTGATTTGTTGCTTCCTTTCGGGTCTTTCATAGATAGGAATCTGTGAAACACAAAAATGGGCTCACTGTTTACCAGAGGTACCATCAATGAAAGACCCATAAAGCGAATGCCAAGATAGACCGCAATGCTGCAGGTTGCAGACGAAACAGTGTAATTCTTTTTTTTTCTGAATCTTTCACATATGGTGAAAAAAACCACAAAAAGGCGGGTTGCAAGTCTTTCATACTTACGTCATTGTAAAGACACATAAACTCACATAATACAGAACCCAATTTAGTTTTGTTTTGGTACTGTTGTAAAATACCCAGGCAACGGGACTTGTAGCATCTGACGAAAAGAATCCAAACAGCTCTTGTAGGAACCAACTTGGAAGTGTTCTTTATATTAAGTACCCCCACTGTCATCACTAACTAGACCACTATGATGCAAGAGCAGAAATCCCACTGTCACTTGCTAATCATAAAGGTCGTTGGGCTTTTATCGGATGCATTTAAAGGTAATATTAAAAACCTCTGGCTCGGCGGTCGTTGATATATTATTTCATAAAAGGACACAATATACATTTTAGAGAACGGCAAGGAATAACACTATCTATCATCATTTAAAAAACTCCAGACGTGCACAAGAATATAGGTTTATGAATGAAAAGTATCACTTGTGACTGAAAGTTTTGAAAGGAACTGGGAAAATAAATTTTTAACGCCGCACAAGCTGAAGGGTTGAAAAACTTGGAAGCGCCCGTCCCGAAATATATATATATATATATATATATATATATATATATATATATATATATATATACATAATACATAATTAATTTCCCAAAATAACTGATATGGTCATCGACTGAAGATCCACGATTTCAATTTACCATCTGGGCTACCTACATCCTTTTTACCCTTTGTTTCCTTCTTCCTCTTCACATCATGTCTTCTAAACTGTGTCATCTCTCATAGTTTCTTTGACATTTCTGCACAAACTTATTCCCATTCCCTTTTTTACATTGTTTTACTTTCTTTGATGTTGTTTCGTCTCTGTATTTGTCTTATGTCCCGTTTGTTTGTCCTGTTTAGTAAATTTGCCGATTTACATCTACGGCCATCAGCTTAACACTCATACTATATATAAATATATATATATATATATATANACTGATATGGCCATCGACTGATGATCCACGATTTAAATTTACCATCTGGGCTACCTACATCCTTTTTACCCTTTGTTTCCTTCTTCCTCTTCACATCATGTCTTCTAAACTGTGTCATCTCTCATAGTTTCTTTGACATTTCTGCACAAACTTATTCCCATTCCCTTTTTTACATTGTTTTACTTTCTTTGATGTTGTTTCGTCTCTGTATTTGTCTTATGTCCCGTTTGTTTGTCCTGTTTAGTAAATTTGCCGATTTACATCTACGGCCATCAGCTTAACACTCATACTATATATAAATATATATATATATATATATATAGCTCTGACAGAGCCGAAAAAGAATTTCCATTAAAGCTTTCCAGATTTTTTTTATTTGGGTTACGGTCAGTCATAAAGACGCTTGAGATGCGGCAAGATTATGAGAAAGACTTCTTCAAATTTCTTTTTGATGCATTAAGTAAATAACAAAATTTCTTTTGGTAGCTACATAACTTTGAAGTTATCCAGTCTTATATATATACTCTGATATTCCTCTACAAATGTACCTGATTTTCGTTTTCCTTTGCCTTAATTAGGCATTCTTTATATAGTTTATCTTTTTTTACTTGTATTACGTCTATCAGCATGACATTGGGTCTTATGCTGACCAGACCTTTTTCTACTCGAAATTTACCAGTGATAGAGTAAACAATAGAAGGTCCACTTTGAACTGAGTCACCGAAATGGGAAATGAATATTATAAACAAATAAATATTTCATCTCCACACACTTAACCGAAGTCTTTTTCAAGCCGGTGACTCACCCAAAATTTGACCTTCCATTGTACACGTGTATGTGTGCGTGTGCTTTTGTTTGCATGGTATGTAAGTCAGCGTGTCTGTCTATATGGAGGAACGCGTAGTAGGAATAGGAGTACTTACATTTGTACAATATTAGTGACAGATAATTATCTTACCGGAAATAAGTCTTGCCTCGCATAAAATTGGTGTGAGACACTTCTTTAAGACAAGTCTTCGATAAAAATGTCCACCCTCAGTTAAAACGTCCTCAACTGCAAAATCACCAATGGACAATGAACTGTTTTCATAAAGAACCTCTCTCCATCCCATGTCATCTCCGGCGGTTAAAAACGGGACCTATACTGGGCGAAAGATAATGGGAAGATTTTTAGTGCAAAGTTATAGTCTTCACCAAAAAAAGTACAACGAATTGAACAATTCAGAATAAACAAATTGTTTCAAAATGACCAAAAGAGGGTGTATTCAGAGCTTAAGGGCGAAAAATTTAGTAATGAAAAACTGGACGCTGGTGAAAGTAAGGCATTTTGGAGTGGGATTTAGGACAAAGAAGTTACTCACAATGAAAATGCAGAACGGCTTAAGGAATTAAAGGAAGAAGGGAGAAATGAAGTAAAACAAAATGAGTTACAAATCACAGTTGAAATAATTAATAAACAATGCAAAAAGATGCCTAACTGGAAAAGCCCTGGTCCAGATGGCGTCTAAGGGTATTGACTTAAGAACTTTACGTTACTTCACGAAAGGTTAGCAGAGCAAATGAATGATTCGATAATTAACGGAAATGAAATTCCGAAGTGGATGACCACTGGAAAAACTGTTTTGTGCCAAAAAGATTGTGCTAAAGGCATGGAAGTGGACAATGATCGGCCAATTACGTGTCTACCACTAATGTGGAAACTCCTCACAGGCATAATCTCAAATTCTTTGTACGATTTCCTAGAGATGAATAATACATTACCCACAGAGCAAAAAGGATGTAGACGAAAAAGCAGGGTGCGAAAGGCCATTTGCTTATTAATAAAATGATAACACGTGATTGTGTAGGAGACATACCAATTTGGGAATGGCTTGGATAGACATTTATGATAAGGTACGAATCCAACTCTAGAAAACCACTAGATGTACAAACCTTGACATTTAGTGGAATCTTAGATGGTGCAAGTTCCATTACTCGTTGAGACAGTTCATTCTTCACTTCGTCTAAGTCTGCATAGGTGTGTCCTCTATGAAGGCAAGCAATCGCTAGTCTCTTGAACTTTGCCATCTCAGCTAACTGTAATCTTCCCATCTTAGAAGAAAACAACCACTCTGTTTCCCTGCCTATATGATAAATATACAAGTACATCATACACAATACATTGATATATACATATATATATATGCGTATGATAAACAAAAAAAAAGCTATATATCTAGGACATTGTCACTGAGCCACAAACGTAAGTCTCCATCAACGGTTTTGATATCACCTCGAATACCTATTAGTTAGCAAATCAATACGTGTTGATGGAATTGAATTTAACCACAACAAAATGGATTGTCCCTTAGACGAATTCTATGCATGAAATCGGCATATCGTCCATGTGCAGATCGTAATCGATTTAAGAGCACCCATTGTTCACGCTTCAGGTCATGTCCTGGAGGTTTCATCGTAGGTTCAGGAATAAATTGGAAAAGCTGGTTGTCTGTATTACTCCATCGCTGTTTCCACACATCAGGAGCCCAAGATTTGACAGATGCTGTATCTTTTATGGTGGAAGCTAAAAGGTGCCTGCGATTCGAAAGTGTAACTCTGCTCTTCAACCTATTGTTTGTAAGTGGATATTCAACCAATTTTTCAAGAATGTGCCCTTCCTCTGATAGCACACGATTATATAAATTCAATATATAT
The DNA here is from genome assembly GCA_003991215.1 of Morbakka virulenta. Classification (NCBI taxonomy): domain Eukaryota; kingdom Metazoa; phylum Cnidaria; class Cubozoa; order Carybdeida; family Carukiidae; genus Morbakka; species Morbakka virulenta. The sequence goes on from RDPX01000419.1 coordinate 283,935, forward strand.
ATATATATATATATATATATATATAAGATATGATAAGTTGGAAAGAATCAAAAAACTACACAAGGCTTGTGTAGTTTTTTGATTCTTTCCAACTTATCATATCTTATATTACGCTCTGCATTTATGTATTGAGCACTTTAATACGGATAACCGAATCGAAAGCTTTATATATATATATATATATATTCAACAGAGACAAACAATACATTGAATACAACATGAACAACATAAAACGAATCGTGAAAATACAGTTAAAAAATTAATTGGGGTACTTAGTGTCCCTGGCGTATTAAAAATTACATTTCTTATACACTTGATATTTTCAGTATCTGATATTCGTGAGATATTTCTATTCTCTTCTTATTTGTTTCTTTTTTCTTGGACATGGTTGAAGCCAGTAAATTTTCTGGATCATATTAACTTTGTTGCTTGCGTTTCTTTCATGAAGATGCAATGTCCCCAGTCCCTTTCTTACAAACTCTTCTAATCTTCTGGGCGATTTCGGTTCTGGGCGATCGTCTACCTCATTTACCAGATACTGGAAATTCCTTAACTCTTCAAAGGCAACTTGACTTCCTTCACAGTCGAGGATGATTACTGCCATCGATATCCTCAATAAAAGCACCGGCTGTAGTGCACTATCTTTCGCTGTCTACACACTTGTTAACTAATTACGAATACAGAAAATCAATTCTTGAAGCAACACTTACACATACCTAATTTGTAAGAATTTGAGATGGTGTTAACGTCTTTCAGATCCGTTTCGCTCTCTTTTCAATGGACAGTATTTTCTGTGGCATAAAACATTGCGACAAGTAGCAGAGGTGGTGCAGGACCCTTCAAATGAGCAAACAGGACGACGGGTTTCCTCGTAATATCATACAAACACTATGGCAAAAATATTAGCAGGAAGGTCCTCTGTTCCTATTTATTAACATACGTTTACTTGGAAAGAAACGTTTTATATTCAAACAAGCTATTCTTGGGCTTAACAAAATCGTGTACCTGTAAGATGCAATTTAACAGATAGCATGTACGTTAATGTCGGCAAAATTGTTAACAACAATTAGGTCAAGGGAGACTTATTTCAGGAAGTCAGGTAAAAATCAAAATAATTGAGAGTTTAATAGTTGGCTGGAGAAAAACTGGGCTTAGCAGTTCTCAGATTAGCTAATTGTCTTAAAGTTGTTGTAATTAAAACGGTATGACTGTCAATGCTATGCCAGTGTTTGAGATGGGGCCCCTTCGTCGCCAATTGCACTTTTGACCGATATAAGCTGTGATTAACATTAACGTCTCACACTTTTAACTTTTGCCTCGCAGTTATACTTATGGATCTACGGACATTCAGTGGTTTTATCATGGACATAAACGTTTTTTTAAACAGACTCGACTTTATCAGGCCTCAGAACTAAAATTAGACCTTATATTGCAAACTCATTGTACCCTGTGCCGTTTTTCTGGCTTGTAAGTAAATTATTTTTAGTAAAAAAGCAGAACGTAGTTTAATGTAAAATTATGAAACTTTAATGAAAACTTTGCTAGAGGCATGTGGTCAACTATGGTCAAAATTACAAAGCCTCTTACACATGAGCCCTTGACTTGGGCTTTCAAAAAAGCACAATGTCTAATGGAGACGAACACTTCATTTTTAATGATTTTTGTACGGATATCTTGTCTGTCAAGATATAGTGTTACTTGATACTTTTGTTTCAGACGTTCTACACAAGGTCAACGATCCTACACCACAGATAATGATTAAGACAGCTTAAACGAGCTGTTGTTTTATATTATATGATTTTATCCCGTAATAGATTCCACAATGATATTGGCAGTTGTTATGAGATCAGCCGTGTTAACATGTAACGTATTACGTTTAATATAAAGCGAAGCCGTTATACGAAAACCTGTTAATCACATTGGGTGACATATGGGTGTCCGAAAGTAACAGAACCGCCTGTAAACAATTTTTTCATGCTGAACTTGTTACTGGGGCCGGTATCGTAGAGGGCCGAATTTTACAGTACGAAAAGTCGCGGCAACAAGAATAATAATTTGATTATGGTAACGTGAGCTGTACCACTGTCACATTAACATTTCATTAACAGATCGATCTATTACTGTTGAGTATGTACCAATATATAGGCTCTATATACTATATATATACTATATATAGGCTCTACATACTCTTTATACTATATATATAGGCTTTATATACTATCATCATCATATTCGGTTTAACGTCCATTTTACATGCTAGCATGTGTTGGACGATTTCTTGAAATTGACTTCCAAGTTATCCTATCCTTCACCAGGTCTCTGCTGACACCTTTTTCTTTCAGATCCATCCTTATCACTTCCTCCCATGTTTTCTTTGGTCCTCCTCTGCCAGTGGTTCCTGTCACCTTGATTGTTCTGCATCTACTTGCCCAAGCATTCTTGTCCATTCTCTCCACATGACCAAACCAACGAAGCCTCCTATTCGGCATAGAGCTGCCAATACTGTCCAGATTCAATCTCCTTCTGAGTTCATTAGAACTGAGGTTATAGGAATTTTCAAACTACATATATGAAAGGAACTGGCTGTTTCAGTGATGGTTATTGGGCTAAATGTGTTTGTGTGTTAGGCATGTTCATGTTAGAATTGTTTTACTTTTTTTAACTAACTATCTAATTAACTAACTTACTAGGTAACTTGCTAAATAACTAACTAAATAACTAATTAAGGTACTTACTAAGTAACTAACTGATTAATTAACTAACTAAAAAAATAAATAAACAACTCATTAAAAATAAAAATGTAAGGAAATAAACAATATGTTGAGAACATATGACTATGGGGCACATATTCTCAGTTGATGATTTTTTGGCTCAATGTATAGTTTCATAAAAGGACAGAGTCAGAAAATGATATTAATATGGGTCTATTAAAGTGGTTTAATTTATCTTCTTTTTTACTTGATGGTTATTTCCTCTGACATGCAGTTCTCTTTTTTCACCATTTTAGGATAGAATAGCAGCATTTCAATTTTTGGCTGTGATGTATATTAAGTATATACAGATATTTAGAAAGTTGGAAGAATGCTATGACCAGGTATAATTGATTCCACTTATTGTTACTTACTTATTTACTATCTGTTTATAGTCAATAGACACTTCATATGTGTGTTTGACTTGTAGCTTTCAGCAAAGTTTGCCACTTCACACAATCACCAGCCATTTCTTCTGTCAAGTTGAGGGTCTTCAGTTTACCTTCAATCAATTCCTTCCAAGACTTCCGTGGTTGCTCTCAGCACCTTGATCCAAACACCTCCATAGAGAAACACCTGTTGATCGATGAGTCAGATTGTATCACATGCCCAAACCATCTTTGTTCAATATTGTATTAATTATTTTATGGGACTTTTGCCTTTCAATGGATCCCCATCTCTGTTATCTTCATATAATTATTTTTCTTATTTTGTTCTTTTATTTACAATACATTTCTCTACTTTGCAGTAAACAATTCCTATTCACTTCTTTCAGACTGTGCAACCCCAGAAAAGAAGACTATTAAGACATTTGTTGGATGGGGTGATGGGGAGGTAAGTCAACTACATAAAGAATTCATTTATTTCCCTATTGTGCATATATGTATCATAATGAAAGCACTTAAGCAATGTAAAGAATACAGTTTAGCAAACAGCTGATGTTACTCTGTTTGCTGTAAAAGCTGTTTTTAATGCTGAAGAGAAAAAATGGAGTACAACTCTTTTTTATTATGCATATATGTATATTAACATGTATATATACATTGATTTAAAATTTATTTTTGTCAGAATTTGTGCATATTTTTAGCATTAAGAACAATATCTGAAGTACTCCAATCTTATTTAGATTTAGACATATTTTTGTCATTGTGGTTGGTTGACTTTAGAACTTGTTCTATATTTTAAAAATTTCCCTCAATTTTTCATCCTAATGCATTTATTGATCAGTTCTAATGAATTTAAGTTTTTTATTATAGATGCTGTTCAAAAACGTGAAATGAATTTCAAATTTATGAAGCTATTTCACATCTTTTTTTTATTCTTTTCAATACACAAGATCTTTAGGGGGCTTTCCTTCTATTTTTTTTCTCATTTTTTTCATATTTGTGCATCATACATTAAAAATTTTGCTCTCATATATTTGCTAAATGCATATGCCATGGTGGTTTTTGGGGTATTCAGGAAGGATATGATAAGAAACAACATGATCAGATAACTTATTGCAGTTGAAGATATTGCTGGGAATTTATGCAAGGCAAGGTTGAGGTGGTTTGAGCATGTACGAAGAAGGAACTGAGAGTATGTTGGATGTAGAGTGAGTAAGATGAGAGTACCTGGGACAAGACAGAGGGGGAGACCAAAAAGGAAATGGTATGATCGTGTGAAGGAAGATATGCGAAAGGTCGAGGTGAAGGGAGCAGACATGATGGACCAAGCTCTGTGGAGAAGAAAGATTTGATGTGGTGGCTCCTTAAATAGGGAGTAGCTAAAAGGAACAGAAGTATTTGGTTCATCACCATCCATACTATACTTAGAACCAAGAGTTTATCTTAATATCATAACCTTCTAATAATGTCCATATTTTTGTATGGTGTACAGTGGTTTTTAATAGTTGAGTAGCAAGGTACTGTTTTTTAAGACTGTTTTTGTGAAAGACGGACTGGCCTTTAAATGGCACATTTCCCAGTTGAAAATCTAACATTGATTCTTGTTATTCTGTCACCATTATACTTCACTATTAAAAACCCATTTTAATGTTTGAAATAGTTTTACTGTTACATTTACCAATAAATATAAAAAATATATCAAATTTCCTTTTTTATTTTTTATTTTTTTCAGAATTCTGGAGCTAAAAAACGAGATGGTACTTTTGGAACTGTCCGAGTATCATTATTTTGATGACGTACTTTCAGATTTAAAACTTACACCGGTAAGAGAAAATGTACAAGACTGTATTATGAATAAGTATTTGTATTTTTATTGAACGTTTAATAAGCAGCCTTACGTTTTATACAGGTATGAAAATTGTATTGTTTAAACAAGACCTTTAAAACAGATGCCAGAAGGTGTTGCAGAGAATCAAGCAAAAGTAAAATGGAAGTAAAAGAACCTCCAGAACACGACAAGGTTGAAGAAGTTTGGGGGAAGAGAACAGAATTTAAATGCTGAAGCAATTTGGATAGAGACAGATGTAAAGTGAATGGAAGAGACCGAAGGTCAGGAATGGATTGACATCACAGTTGAAGAATTGTGAACAGCACTTGCAAAGTCCCTTAAGTGGAAATCGCCAGGTATGGACAAGATACCAAACTTTTGGGTGAATTCCAGAAACCTATACGAAACTAGTACAATCTTTTATTGAAATCATGATTAATCCTGAAGACATACCACCTTGGTTAATTGAGAGAATTACTTACCTTTTACCAAAGTTCGAGGATACACAAAATCCCAAACATCCCAAACATCCCAAACACCTGTCTCACAACTAGCTACAAAATTTTGAAATCGGTTATTGCTGAGAAATTTACAATTTCCATGAAAACAGCCATTCTTCCCCATGAACAAAAACTGCAAGCGAAACTCCTCTGGATCCAGCTCTTAATCAACAAAATGATTTTGGAAAACTGTAAAATGAAAAGTAAAAACCTTAGCACACCTTGGATAGATTACCGCAAAGCTTTTGATAGTGACCCCCATGACTGAATACTTTGAAGTATTGACATTTATAAGATCTCTCCGGTAATCTTCAACTTTCTCAAGAACAGCATGCCGGGTTGGAATACGCGTCCTCTTCATTCACATTCAACGGGTAACATCAGTCTAATCATCAGAATTGAACGAGGTGTTTTTTAGGGTGACTGTCTTTCTCCTCTTCTATTTTGTATCTCTTTGATTCCTCTTTCTAATGACTTAAATATCACTGAATATGGGTATAAGATTTGTTTTATTTGAAAAGTTTAACCTCCTGGTCTTANCCATTTAGATCACCTGCAATAGCAACAACTTCTTTCTCTGCCAGCTTACCCGTGACTGCAATGAGACTATCATAGAATTCATCCTTGACTTCTTCACTTGAGCCACATTGTGGTGCATACACTGATATTGCTGTGAAGATTGTCTCACCTACCATCAGTTTAATCAGCATAATTCGATCACTTATGCATTTGACATCAATCACCTTGTCTATCCATTTCTCTGCAACAAAGATACCTACACCACCTGTGCCTTTTCCATTACCAATCCAAAACAGCTTGTATGTTGCCTTTTTCCTATATATATACTATATATATATACTATATATATACTATATATATAGGCTCTATATACTATATATACTATATATAGGCTCTATATACTATATATACTATATATAGGCTCTATATACTATATATACTATATATATATAGGCTCCATATAATGATTTTCTGTTCTCGATTCAAGACCTGGTCTGAAAAATATTACCTCAGGCATCAACTTCAATGAGATTGGAAACAGAATAAGAAATAAATCTTTTTTACTTTGTGTTAAGGCTGACTGGTAAAACTGTAACTTAATTAAAAATTTAATTTTTTAATTCAATTCAACTTTAATTTCATATTAGTTTTAATATTACGATTTAAACAATTCCAATAAGCTTGTTACCGATTAATAAATAACACTGGGACATAACTCGATGAAAATCAAACAGTACTTTCAGTTGAACTCAAATAAAAACAAATCAAAAAGAAAATTAAGGCGTCTTAAGGGAGTTCGATTAACAGAATTGTTCCAATGCTGATAAACCAATAAGTGGTGCTGTGATACAGATCAACCGAAGGGTATTGGTGGTATTCACTTGAATCGTAGCTCTAGTTACTAATACTACATTCATCGTGTCCGTGTGTGAGAAAAGCTGATCAATTGAAGAAAAAATCACAGCAAACCATAATGACGATCTCATATTAATTAACAAACATTACTTGAAATACACTTCCGGAGAGGGCTAAAAAATATCAACATTCAAGGATTCAAATGGTTCATATTCGATCATTTTGTTGAAGAGCACCCGCTACAATGAGGAAACATTGTGATATGATGCAAATGTCAGCAATATATTTATGCAGGCAATGTAAAATAATCTTCGTCACCTCCGGGGTTTTTCTGGCATTTTTATTCGGTAAGATCACGTCGGAACAGACCAAAGTCAGAGCCTGTCATCTACATCATTGTAAACGAATACACCAGTCAAAGTTTGTAGTACTTGAACTTGAAATCAGTATTGAATCACGGGTAGTTATGGGGAGAAAGGAGAACAGAACCTAAAACCAAATGAGCTCAGATTCTGTAAAATCAAGGGTAGTTAGGGGATAACGGTGAGCAGAAGCTGAGAGTAAACGAACTGAGAATCTTGCAGGATTTAAGAGGTTAAAAATAAATGGAATAAAATCAGAAACGTACAAAGAGGAGAAGTATAACCTGTACCATCATCCAAGCGATAAAAGTGGCTGACCTAGTACGTCAAGAGAAGAGAACCAGAACACGTACACAGAAAAACTGACAAAGCTGACGCCCCAAGGAATGCGAAGATGGGGAAACCCTTAAAAACGTTTGCTTGAAGGAATAAGAAACGATATGGCTTTGTACAATATGTATAAAAGAATGGTTAACCACACTGTTCTGGAGAACGATCGTAGAGGCCAGAGAGTAGGTAATAGGTTAAACATGAAGAAAGGTTAGAAATTCAGGATTGGTAAAATATTAGTGTAAGCATGAGTAACCTGACTAAGAATCTGTAAACCTCCGAAATCTTTTCTTGACTTTAAAATCCCTTCCCAAATTTCTTCACCAAGTTGTGAATGTAGTGCCTTACAAACAAAGGTTCACATTGTGAACGAGCCCCTGTAAACAATGTATAATGGTAGTCTGGGACAACTACACAACGCTGACGAATGAGCTGCTAAATGGCTAATCAGCCACTAGCAAGGAATAGCAACATACGAAAGAAGTAGAACTGTATCCAGACCAAGTTATCAATAATGCATCTCTTCAGTAGAACGAAAAATTGAAGGACTTAAGAATATATTTCAAGACTTTGTTCTTCTATGATTAAACATGTTTTGCCATGCTTGGTCCCTAAAGAATCCTATTACATGGCAAGCACCAAAAGATTCTGTGAACACTTGCTACTATTAAATAGATAGATAGATATAAATAAAAAAATCAGGTAAAAAATTCCAATATCCTACCATTTCCATTGCAGTAGGCTAATTTGTTACTACAATTAAATTTCAATAGCTATGTTTAAAAAATTTGAGGAAGTGTTGTACAAAATATTAGATCAATACCAAGAACAAATCAGAGGATGAAGCAGTGATAAAGAATTTGTTAAAGAATCAGTTACCTAAAAAATCGAATTACAGTGGAAACCTGTCTGCAATGAACACTCACGGGACCAGTCCAAAGTGTTCAATGTACTAAGGGTGCAGGGGGGGGGGTAATGACAACTGGTACATGTATTTCTTTTTCAAATGCAATAGGCACAATATTGTATTCTAACCGTCAAATTACAACAGCTAAATATAATATTCTGCACTTTGTTTCTTCTTCTTCATCTTTCGGCTGCTCCCGTCAGGGGTCGCCACAGCGGATCAATCGCCTCCATTTGGCGCGGT
>RDPX01000419.1:302372-313242 GCA_003991215.1 Morbakka virulenta
TACTACTACTACTACTACTACTACTACTCCTACTACTACTATTACTACTACTACTATTACTACTACTACTATTACTACTACTACTACTGCTACTACTATTACTACTACTACTACTACTACTACTATTACCACTGTTACTACTATTACTACTACTACTACAATTACTATTACTATTACTACTACTGCTACTACTACATTGACTATTACTAATACTGCTGCTGCTACTACTTTTACTGCTACTTCCTTAGTTCACTATTTTTCAGTTTCAAGTCTTAACTTTTTTTTAAATATTTCTTATTTTTCCTGAAACAAGGCATGTAAATTTAAGCCTTGACAGGGCTACACACAACCCTCCTTGTTTAGAAAAACAGTTGGCACAAACAACTTTTTGGTTCCTTCTCATAGGCAGCAGGTCTACATGAGTCTGATTACTCCTACTCTTGTACGTTATAAGCATCTCTTTGCCTTTCTTGAAATTCTTGTTCAGTCCTTTCAACTGATAATTCTTACAAATGGTCAGGACTATAATGCCTTCTTTGTTTTGTTACCCAATCCAAAAGCTCATATTGCATCTTCATATCCAATATTACTTCTCTCAATGTGGGCATTCATATCTCCTCCTATTAACAACCCATCTTCTCCTATTGATCCATATAAGTACACTGGTAATTTTATCTTGAAGTTTTTCCCAGAATTCTGTCTTTTCATTTAATGGTCTTCTAACCTGGGTGTATACACTGAGAAAATGACCTATACACTCATTTCAATCACCAATTTCACTTTTATTATTCTGTTGTCTATCCTGTTTACCTAAATGATATTTTCTGCTATGTCCATTGTCATTTCTCTGACTCCGTTCATCCTCTCTCATTTTCCATTGTGTACAAAAATATGTACCTGTTCTCATTTATTCCAACAGTTGTAAAGCCCCACTTCTAGTATCTCACCTCTTGGAGATAACAAATATTGTTGTCTCTCCTTACCATCAGGGCTATCACTTCTCTGCTCCTTCCAATCAACAAGTCAACATTTACAGTGCAGACCTTCAACACTCTGCCAACTCCCTGACTCCATGGGGATACTTGTTACCCTCATTCCATTCAGGGCTGCCATGTACCAAGAGCCATATATAAGACCAATTTCATATTTGGTATTTCAAGTGGTTTGTGGCTGAGTCTTTTTATGCCTCAGGTGCCCTTCCTGATAGGCAACCCTTCTCATTTACCTGGGCTTTGGACTGCCAAAAGATAAAGAAAGCCAGTCTGCTTAACTAAACCTAGTGGCTGGGTTAACCAATTATCTTATCTTTACTATTTCCTTTCCCTTCCTTTCTTTGTTTCTTCAACAATTTCTGTTATTTGATTCATTTACTAGCAGTCACTGGCAATTATAATAAGACTAAAGTTGGAGAAAAATACAAAATACACACACCACTAAGTGAATTATAAAAACCCCAACAACAACAAAAGATGTTACCTAGTGTATTTTGAAGAATGCTATAGTTCTGCATGGCCTCAATACTAGAGAGAGCATCATCTATGGAAAATTTTTCTGCCTTAGTATCAGGTGAGTAGGCTATTTCAATCATTGGTTGTGGCACTGCAAAACAAAAAACAGTTAGGGAAACATGATAGACTTGACTTTAAACAAAATTATGACATTATAACAAAAAATAAAAACACTACCTTTAAGCATAGTTTCTATTTGAGACACTAAAATATATTCATTTTAGAGCATGAGCTATTGGGAGAAAATTAATGCAAACAAAAAACAATAGTAGATAGGTAATAAAAACCAGAACATGTAACAAATAATGGTAAACACAAGATATGGTTACAGAAGTGTTGAATGGACTGGTGAGATTGAAAATATATTCATGTGTGCAAACAGATTGATGAACGTGATAGACAATCAACTAGAACACATCACAATGTAACACCACATAATAAAAAGCAGACTGAGAAAGAAAAATTAACTCTGTTTCTAAACAAATGTAAAACAATACTTTTTAACCTATTGGTTTAAATCATGCTACCAAAAATGCTAGTTTGGATGTGGCAACGTCCTCCATTTAATGAACTGTCACAGGTAAAGTTTTCAAAAAATGGATTAAACTTTAAAAAATATTAAAATCCAAGCACTTACAGCTGATCTTCATTTTGGTCATTACAAACACGTAAACTGGTAGTCTGGCTCCAACTCCACTGTCACTATGGATTTCTTGTTTATTGTAATGAATCCGTATAATCCAGTGGTCTTTAAATGACATGATTAGTTGTTTACAGATATGACTTTGTGCTAAAGTTATACATACAAATCGACCTCCACACTTCAAAACTCGATGGACTTCCTCAAAATATTTGTCAACTAACTTCAAAGTACTAGTGTTCGTGTCTGTAAAAATTGCATCCAAGGTTCCTTTGTCCAGAATAACATTAAAAGATTCATTTTCAAACACCATCTTAAAGAAAACACAAACCACAATTTAGTGAAAGGAAACTCAAGACCTTAAAAAATGAGCTTCAATAAAACTTTTAAAAAATTAATTCCAAGTGAAACTTTTGAGCTCATCATATCTGATTCATAGCAGTGTTATTGGGGTCTGTGGTCATCTCATTGCCATCTTAGCCTAAATGATGTGAAAAATGGTCTGCTTGACTGGCTAGTTTTAGTCAGCTGATGCAGATTCATATAAAAAAAAGCTCTATTTTTTTTATTAATGCTGAGATATAACATCAAGAATGGTTTCTTTTAAATTATTACAATGTTAAGTACATAAAGGCAACTGCCTTATATTCTACACTGCTGGGAAGATTATTATTGACTACCTTGATACTAATTTAGTAAACCGAAGGTGATATGTGATATTAAAAATACAAAAATTTGGTTCTGATTGGGTACTATCCCATTTGTACATCCATAGAAAGGGAGAAAGGAATCACACTAATCAATTTTTGTTTGTTTTAAGTGTCATTTTCCCCCAGCACTGGGGCTCAGATGGTGCCCTTCACAAGGGCTTGGATTTGGCAGTGAGGAATTTCTTGGCCGGATGCCCTTACTGATGCCAACCAATGACTTTTTCTTTTGTGAATTTCCCACTTGGGGAATCGAACCTCATCACCCACTCAGGGAATCAAACCCAGAGTTCTTGGTTACTGTGCAGTTGCACTAACCATTAAGCCACTGCTCCTCTAAAAATCAATCTACTGTAGTATATCTATTGTGCTCCAAAGAGTAAGAAAATCTTTCTAATTTATTATCTTTCTAGTAATTTTTTTCTTTGGATTTGGCTGAATTAAGTATCCTTTTTTATCTATATGTATTATATCATACATTTAATCATCATATACATATAGTAAAAAACATTTTTTCTACATGTTTTTCTTGTTACTTTCACATCCTCTTCAATCCACTTTTTCATCCTTCCACCTCTGGTTAATAACCTTCAGAAAACATATTCTTAACTTTGAATAGAAATTGTCAGTGTTAGGTCCTTGGGCAAGAATACTTACCCTGGGGTTACTTGTTTATGACTGAGGAATGTAAATTGAGTGTGGCAAATGATAGTATTTCAGTTTAGAAAAATTTGTTTAAGGTGAACATGTTAAAATAATAGTAAGTAGGTGAAAATAAAATTGAAGCTCTTATTTGGTGCAGGAACTTTTTTGTCCATTGTGGTTGTCTTACACCTTTAAGCACCTGTGTTTTAACCTTCTATTTCATATTTTTGTCATCTTTGCAGTGGTGGCCTTTTGGAAAATTGTAAAAATATACTTATGGTAAAGATTTAAAAAAAAGAAAACAAACCTAAATAAACCTCACAAACAGTCAGTCATATCATTCCATACTATTAAATGCTCTCTTGAAAAAGTATCTAAAGAAAAGGAGCCTGGATGACGATACCATACAGAAAGGAGATAGATTAGAAGATAGTATTCATCATTAATTGATTAATAATTCAAATGATCATTCAATCTTAAAGATATCTCCAGCTTTAACTTTCATGTTGATGGTTATCTTCCTCTGATATAAAAGGACTCTGATGATCATAAGCATGCTCTCATCAACCATTTATGAGATGCTTCAAAAACTGCACATAAGGTTCTGTGGAAGGTATCTAAGGGGCCATCTGTTTATAATGTTTACTCTGAGGGGGAGGGGGTATCCTAAAAAGCAAACAAAAGTGAACAGAGGGGAGTAGGGTTAACAAGGTGAGAACATTCACATTAAAAAAATTTTTGCTTACAGTTTTCACAAAGTAGTGTCAGCGAAAGACAGGTGTGCAGGTGTAATTATTCTTATCAGTTTTCACACATTTATTGTTTATCTGGAATTACTTTTGTTTGTATTCTGCTTGTATCTAATTATAATTGCTTTAGTTTCTCACAACAATAGCCTGGCACCAATTTTTTACTTTTCAAATTTAAGCATGTGACTTCTATAAAAGAAGAATCAATGACATAATTTTTAACTTATCTATCGAAATGGCAACTATCAACGATGGTCCAAAAAAGTATAATGTATGTTCACAAGGGAGAGGGGGCGAAAATGGCCAATTACATGCAAACGTAATTAATGGATGGCCTCTATGCTAACTTTTACATGGGGGTGGGGGTACTTGCCTGCAAACAGGTGTGAACANCTTGTATCTAATTATAATTGCTTTAGTTTCTCACAACAATAGCCTGGCACCAATTTTTTACTTTTCAAATTTAAGCATGTGACTTCTATAAAAGAAGAATCAATGACATAATTTTTAACTTATCTATCGAAATGGCAACTATCAACGATGGTCCAAAAAAGTATAATGTATGTTCACAAGGGAGAGGGGGCGAAAATGGCCAATTACATGCAAACGTAATTAATGGATGGCCTCTATGCTAACTTTTACATGGGGGTGGGGGTACTTGCCTGCAAACAGGTGTGAACAAGGGGAGGGGTCAAAATGGCCAATTTCATGCAAACATAATAAATGGATGGCCCCTAACACTATTTCATTTGCTTCTTTGCATATTTTCTTCCACCAACAATTTCCACATTTACCTGATTACTCTCCTTTATTCACATTTTCAATCCCATTGGCTCTGTCATTAATGACTTCAGTGCCAATTATATTAAATATTTGAATTCTCATTCCACTAATGTACACTGAGTGGAGTCTTAGTGGTTTCATTTAGCTTAAACTGTGACTCATATTGTCAATTATCTCACTCTCACTTTCTAATAATATCCTTATTTTAAAAACTGATTTATTCTTCCCTTTTTCTCTTGGTTAATGCAGCCAAATGCAGGTCTCCATTTTTTTATTATCTCTAGATGTTTTCTTCATTCTGATCTCTTTCTCAGGATACTTTTTACAACTAAGGTTTTGCTAAATGTTGAGTCCTTTGGTGGTCTTCCTTAGAACTGCTTTTTATCACTTTTTGCTAAGAAATATTCTTTTAAAACTATGCCCTGGATTTACTGTTGGCAGGAATGTTTTAGTGCATTATTGTCGATACCAGCAACATTCTTCATCTGATCAGATCTGCTTGTTCTACAGCAACAGCTCATTAGAATCACTGCTACTACTACTGGTCTAAACATTTTATTTTTGCTCATTGTATAAAACGATCAATAAACACTAGTAAACGCAGTACTAGTACTCAACTTGAGTTGTTGAAGTTTATTAAAGTCAATTATATGTTATGCCCAAATCTGCAGAGTGTAGTGAGTATAATAAATTACTGTATGGTATTCACTTTTACACAAACCTCTACTTTACAACTCCAAAAATAAGTATATACCCATCCTGACACAACACAATATGTGATCTTTAATGATAACGGATTAGCTTTATTCGTACAAAATCAAAAGTTACCTCTGTCATGTCCATCACCAAATACTTCATTCCTGGTCGAATCTTTTCGTTTCTAAGAATCATCTGTTTTACAACTATCTCTGATATGTCAATATTAGTGACATTTTGATATCCAACATCGTACATATCTTCACTTAACTTAGAATTACCACATCCAATGTTCAAGACAGTGTCACTAGTTTTGATATATTTTGCCAAATAACTGCATAAGTCTGTGTATTCTCCATACCATTCAAATGCATCTTTCCGCTTTCTGAAAAACTGATCCCAATAGCTGACATTTCCAAACTCATGTTTTGATTTAGGAAGGAGATTCATTTTTTAAGAGGATACTATATTCTAAAATTCCCGTGAAAAATCTACAATGATACAAAAATATTCTTAAACTTCCAAATGTGATGTGTTGTGATCAATTATCATGCTTACAATGTCACAACATGAAAATGAGACAATTACATAATGGCCTTGTTGAGAACCATGTTGCTGACTCCATCATTATCAAATGCGCCTTCCGTCGTTTCTCGACATTGCGCTAAAATCCTATATGTATTATATAGACATTCCTCTGAGTTTTGGTGCGTCTCCAACCAAATCCATTCATACTTACAAAGTGTTCCTGCGGCCATCTTTAATCCTCTTTAATCTGCTGACTCCAGATATCAAAAAATTAAAACTGGACCGAATTTCTTTTGTTTCTAAAATGCGGCAAATAAAAAATGACCTTATCGCCATATTGGGACCAAAAAGCGGCGGGAACACTGGAGATGTCAACACAGAAGTTCAGCGATGCTGCATTACTATGGAAGAACCCTTTTGAGAATAGATAATTGCAAATGCAAGCATTTATATTTTGTTTGCAACAAATTGTGCTGTTATAAAAGAAATATTTGTTTCATGAACCATTTCTTTCCGCAACTGAACCAGACAAAAGCATGTTGTGGATAGAGCTCATGTTGATAACGAACGCTACGACTAAATGGAAGTGGACTATTTTGTAGCAAGAGAAAACCATACTAAACAACAAAGAGTGATTGAAGAATATAAGTGGAAGCAGTTGGGATCAAAGGAATTACAAATTCTGTAAGTTACATTCACAAGTTTCCTTTTTAGCCAGAATTAAAGAACAATTATAGCAGGAGCTGAGTGTATCTGTCAGATATTTTTCTGAATGTGAAATTATATAATTAAGTACAAGTTAAGGAATTTCAATCGAATCTCGCTGCTAACGAATGACAAAGACGTGATGGAAACAAAGTTAGCTTAATTCTTGAAATTCGTTACAATTATTATAATAGGACAAAGAGATGAAGAAGCGGTACTGGAAATAAAATAATTTCTTTAATAAATATTTTGACCCTGACAACTTTTGACCTTATGGCTGTAAATGCAGGTTAACTGAACCTTTGTTCTGCTTGTATTTTTCCAAATCACTCTCTTATCTGAGCTAGGTGTGGGAGAGTAAGTGTAAAAATATTTATCACAAAGATGTATGCTTTTGTTGAGTAAAACTGGAATGTAAAGGAAAAAGATTTTAGTTCTTGTAGATAATATGAACCCTCATTCCTTCCTGATGCTTTGAATTTTTATAGATCTCAGTGTGTCCCAGAACAGGATTGTTTTAATAGTTTGACTTCAAAGATTTGACTCTGACTTTCATATGCCATGACCTGTCACGTGATAAATTTTTTTTCAGACTCCAATTGATCAAATAATATGTTTGATTATCTCATTAGTTTATAGATGTAAGAGCTTTATCATGTCATGAGTCGTAAGCTTTTTTCTGAGCTACGTTTCGAGAGATACTTCTCTCACCGTCAGGCTTCCTCTGAGTCCATAAAGTTCAGAATCTTCAAAATCTCATTAGTTTGTTCAACTTTTATTAAATGCTCAGAAATACTTGTCTTGTTACGGCTTGACCTCGTCTCCTTGATCTAAATTACAATTATTGTTTACTGTTCAAGTAACAACAGACTTCTGATCGGGAAGTGGCTTGCTGTTCTTGCATACCTAATGACAAAAATAAACACGTCGTGAGATTGATATTTCACTAGGCCTTACAAATTTATTAAATTGCTACGTGTATGCATGTGTTAAATATATATATATTCGACACAGGAAATATGCCAAACCAACACTGACAAACCCCTTCAGCTAATAGCAATAATATTTGACACAGGAAATGACTAAAGAAAGTATGCCAACATTTACTTGAGTAAATCAAATTTTTATTTATTATTCTCGATACATAAATGCAGAGCGTAATAAAAGAGATATAATAAGTTGGAAAGAATAAAAAAACTACACTATCCATTTCGACAAGCCTGTTTCGTGATTTTACTCACTCTTACATTTCCTGAGGAGTAAGTAAAATCACTCGTCAGGAAATGTATCATCAATCAAAAATCAATTTAGTGAACGAATTTGACCTGATTTTGGAATACGTTTTGAATGTATTTTGTGTTCATTTGATCGCCACATCTGCAGTGTGCTACTTGGTGCTAAGTGGTCTGATTGCATCTCAAACGAGACACTGATGGAAACTATCAGGGGCAGACCACCAGTCACCTCTGACTTGCTTCTATAAAGAAGGTCTGAAGGGTGTTTTTATGCAATAGGTTAAGGTGGTCTCGCAAATGCTGTCATCTTTGGCCTGTCACAGGAATCTGGCATTTGCGCAAAGAACCAAAAATGAGATAGTACGACAAGCCCTAGCAAGACAGCACCTGTCAAAGGAGCCATCTTCTTCACGAAAACGAATCAACACTTCGTACCAAGGCCGCTATGGGAATAAATGAATCTATGTTCTAAAGACAGTGTGTGATATAAATGCCACTTGTGTGTCAAAATAATGATAAAAAATGTACTTTATACCCAACCTAAAACTTGGCAGATACCACATGCTAATGTTTAATCTGCCAAAGATTGAGAAAGGGAGAGGAACGAATATCCCTAAGTTTATGAATTTTTGTCTAAGATGCTGACACTTATTCTTATTACACTTNAAGTGGCTTTCTGTTGATGCATACCTAATGACAAAAATAAACACGTCGTGAGATTGATATTTCACTAGGCCTTACAAAATATTAAATTGCTACGTGTATGCATGTGTTAAAAAAAAATAAAATATATATATATATATATATATATATATATATATATTCGACACAGGAAATATGCCAAACCAACACTGACAAACCCCTTCAGCTAATAGCAATAATATTTGACACAGGAAATGACTAAAGAAAGTATGCCAACATTTACTTGAGTAAATCAAATTTTTATTTATTATTCTCGATACATAAATGCAGAGCGTAATAAAAGAGATATAATAAGTTGGAAAGAATAAAAAAACTACACTATCCATTTCGACAAGCCTGTTTCGTGATTTTACTCACTCTTACATTTCCTGAGGAGTAAGTAAAATCACTCGTCAGGAAATGTATCATCAATCAAAAATCAATTTAGTGAACGAATTTGACCTGATTTTGGAATACGTTTTGAATGTATTTTGTGTTCATTTGATCGCCACATCTGCAGTGTGCTACTTGGTGCTAAGTGGTCTGATTGCATCTCAAACGAGACACTGATGGAAACTATCAGGGGCAGACCACCAGTCACCTCTGACTTGCTTCTATAAAGAAGGTCTGAAGGGTGTTTTTATGCAATAGGTTAAGGTGGTCTCGCAAATGCTGTCATCTTTGGCCTGTCACAGGAATCTGGCATTTGCGCAAAGAACCAAAAATGAGATAGTACGACAAGCCCTAGCAAGACAGCACCTGTCAAAGGAGCCATCTTCTTCACGAAAACGAATCAACACTTCGTACCAAGGCCGCTATGCGAATAAATGAATCTATGTTCTAAAGACAGTGTGTGATATAAATGCCACTTGTGTGTCAAAATAATGATAAAAAATGTACTTTATACCCAACCTAAAACTTGGCAGATACCACATGCTAATGTTTAATCTGCCAAAGATTGAGAAAGGGAGAGGAACGAATATCCCTAAGTTTGTGAATTTTTGTCTAAGATGCTGACACTTATTCTTATTACACTTCTCTACAATTATGACCTGTAGATTTAAAGAAAGTTGAATTAAGGTTAAATATTAAGGTTTGCGGTTAATGAAGAAACTCGGTTTGAGGTGGGAAATGTAAAGAAATGCAGGATTGAATATGAATAATATATGTAGTAAGCTTGGCATAATTAGGTTTTAACTAATATCCTCTTCTAAAGTGAAATAATGATCACGTACCTTAGTAGGGGTGTATGTAATGTAAACTCCGAAATAAAAGCGTATATTTGTATCTGTGTAGAGTAAATAAGTTTATCGAGATAAAGTCGATTTTATAAACAAGATTGTCTTTTACTGTATCTGTAGTAATTATCTTGAGAACTCATCTTTATTTCTTATCCGACTTTGTTTAACTTCTACAAAGGTAATTCAGTGATGCATATATCCTTGTGTAGAAGCCTGAAGTAAATAGTAGAAAAACTGAAGGCGACAATATTAGGGTTAACTGCCATTTTCATATGTAGAATACCATTTACTATTATTATTATTATATGTTTTGAATTTGCTTTATTTAAATACGATCTGTGCCAAGCCCCACCCTGGGACCTCAAGCAACAGAAAGAATAACGAGGTTACACTCTACATAGAAAGAATTTTATGCAAAATGTGTGATGTACCCATAAGTGCGATCTTCTGTATTTCAGAAAGAGATATGTTTCCAGGGATTTGGTCAATGTAATACTGTGTATTTTTTGATACCATTCCAAGAGCTCCAACAACAACAGGAATTGTAGTGGTTTTTAGATGCCACATTTTTGTTATTTCTATTTCAAGATCCTTGTATTTACTAAGTTTTTCAAATATCTTTAATGATGTGTTACTATCAGCAGGAATGCTCATATCTATAAGGAAGCAGGTCTTATCTTGATGGTTCTTAATGACAATATCTGGTCGGTTTGCCTGAATAGTTCTGTCAGTTTGGATACTGAAGTCCCAGA
>RDPX01000419.1:317361-348554 GCA_003991215.1 Morbakka virulenta
ATGTTTTACGTCTTGTTCTCATTTCATTTCGGGGTGCATTTTAACCTTACTGCCAAGGGGCTGAGTATTCCGCGCCATTTACCACCTGGTACTTCGAACACATCGCGGATCGTGGACAGACTCAACTCCGCCGGACGTCAACCCGGTATTTCAAGGCCTCGGAGTAGGCTAACAGGTGCTACACCTTGCCCAAGGGTGACCTGGAGGTAGTTGTGGCAAAGGGTAACCTCATTCGCCCACGTCGAAACTCCACAACCGGATGCAGTTTAATGTCAATACCCAGGACGGTTATTATTATTATTATTATTATTATTATTACTACCGAATAACAGTGAACAATTTTTGTTCGAACATTTATACAAGATGATAAAATTAACATAATACATAATGGTATTCTCAATATGAATCAGTGGTTTAATTTAAAATATTTTGCAAAGCATAGCAGAAAATAATGAAGCCTAGGAATGATAGTATAAATACCTGGCACAACTCAGACAGCCAAGAAAAACACCGGTTCATTCGAATAAAACGTTCTGAGACAGTGTCTTTGTGCAGCTGATTCTTCATCTTTGCTCCCTTCCCTGTCATTTCTACAAACCCGACCTTCATCTTTCCTTTCACTTTGTTGCATCAAAACTCGAACACTGTGTACTTTGCTTAGCCATTAAAAAGTGATATGATTTCAACTTTTGGTCCTAATATGTCGTTTGCAATATGGCTACGGTGACCTTTCTTTTTGACTTGGGAAAACAGCAGCATTCGCAACCAGTCTTTTTTAGAGATCAGTTGTCTAGATCTTTTATCTTGCACAAAGACTAAATTGAAGTTTCTGTTGTTTTACTGTGATGCATTACCTTTGTTTTTAGAGAAAATAAGGTTCAAACTACCTTCAGGTCTGTAGTTTTTATTAAATTCAAATTCAATTATGCCCTTTTACTATGCAAAAGGTATTTATCATTCCCAATAAGTCCACTAGATGGCTTTTAAGTGTTTAAAATGTAGAAACGCTCCAAGCGTTTAACAAATGAACTGAAGTCATTAAAGAACAATTTTGTCTCGCGGGCTAGTACTTCAAATTTGCCCTTATACATGTTGTTACTAGGATGGCTCAATCCAATATCCCATCTTTGTTTCCACCAACCACAGGTAAAAATGGAGCTGGAGAAAAAACATTAGAGTGAGGCTTGGACTCATGTTACCAAAAATAGTAACTTAGCCGTTTATTGTTGTGCAGTTTATATGCAATTGGAATTTTCTCTTGAATATGGACTAATCCAGTATGGCTCAGACAAAGAGATAAAACGAGTGGGTTAAAATTTCGTAACCACGTATTTTTGAAAGCCAGAAACGTCCTTTTGGCAATCTTTCTTTATTTTGAGGCAAGAATTATTAAATTAACCAAGTTAATAGTAGACTAATTGTAGTACCCTTTGTTGTATGAACGACGGCCAAAGAATCTCATTTCTCTTAAAGCGGGTTTTTGATTTGGAAAAATGTTAAGCTACCGCAAGCATAATAATAATAATAGTAGTAGTAGTAGTAGTAGTAGTAGTAGTAGTAGTAGCAATAGTAATAGTAGTAGTAATAGTAGTAATAGTAGTAGTAGTAATAGTAGTAATAATAGTAGTAGTAATAGTAGTAATAGTAGTAGTAGTAATAGTAATAGTAGTAGTAATAGTAGTAATAGTAGTAATAGTAGTAATAGTAGTAATAGTAGTAGTAATAGTAGTAATAGTAGTAGTAGTAATAGTAATAATAGTAGTAATAATAGTAGTAGTAATAGTAGTAATAGTAGTAATAGTAGCAGTAATAGTAGCAGTAGTAATATTAGTAGTAATAATAATAATAATAGTAGTAGTAGTAGTAATAGTATAAATAGTATAAATAGTATAAATAGTAGTAGTAGTAATAGTAGCAGTAGTAGTAGTAGCAGTAGTAGTAACAGTAGTAGTAGTGGTAGTAGTAGTAGTAATAGTAGGACCTCCAGCAAGACCTCTGACTTTGGTTTCAGGTCTGCCTTGGTTGTTCCAGCATCCATCAGTCTCTTAATTTCCAACAATACATGGTTGCAGCAGTTCTTCCATGTGTTGTTTTAAGGCGATCGGCAGTGACCATTTGCTTTAGACTACAACTCATGAAACCAGGTACTCTCTCTGTAAGGACCAATATATGGTCAATTCCCTTAGCAACGTCCCTTAAAATAAACATTTGATAAACACAATAGACTATTTAAATGGACTGCCCAAGCTCAACAGGGAAACAAGCATGCAAACCCAAGATGCTTTAGGTATGAGATAGAGTAAAAGTTGGAAGCTGAGACTGGAAGAGACAAAATAAGTTGTTTTTAAAGAAACGATGAACTTCAATGCCCTTTTGCGCAGAGGGAAAGTTTTCTTAGTTGATTTTTTTTCTTTGTACATTTTAATCTTTCTAATTTGTTGATTTTTTGTTTCTCAATTTTCAAAGTCTCCAAAACCATGGACTAACTCAGCAGTACACCACTTATAACCGAGAAACAAATAGGGTACAGTATTTCCAGCGAGGTGGCCCGCTTTTGAGCCGCGAATCTCTGTTTTTGTAAATTATAACCCTCAAAATTTTTGTGCCAATTTTATATGAAGGGGTTCGTTGTAGCAAACAAGTGTATGATTCAGCAACGAGTAGACCAATTCGGTATTATTATTACACTATAAGTTCAAAATTTCAACTTGGATCTTTCTTCTTATTCTCTGGTCCATAATTTGCAATTTTGGTGTTGTATTTGGATGGAGAAATACTAATTTTACTGGCTCTAGTCCTGCAATACGAGGACGAGTAGGACTGTTGCCCGCTTTCATCCCAATCTTTTTTCCTTCAATCATTTTCCCATCCAAATGTTTAAACAGCCTTGTGAAAATCCCACTGCTTATATAACGTTTTGCTTGACGCCTGAACTTGCATGACAGTTATTTGAGGTGTTTAGACCACAGAGGATTTACAATCTTGCCAATGAGGAACATAGGACCTTTTTCTCCAATCACAATTTAAATAAAAAAGGGCTGGGCGTGTCAATTTGTAGGATTTTCCGGAATCAAAGCAAGAAAAAAATATTTAGTCAATATAGCTACTAAACAATCTGTTTTGGAAAAGCTTTATTTGAGAACAGCTATGTTAAGATAGTGAAAATAGAGCCATTTTCGTAGTATAACCACCCTCGACTTTTGAAGATACAAAGGAGTACAAACCGAAGTAAACAGTGTTAATAATTAAATTGAAATGACTAAGCAGAATATATCTTCAACCATGTGCTTATAAGGCAATCTTTCAATAAGAACGTTATCTGACTGCCGATAAAACAGTACAATCAAAGGTTATCATAAATACAAAATCATTTGGAAGCCAAGCATTAGAAATGAACTAATGGCTGAAAGAGAGCCATGAAAACCCGACAATAAATAGTGAAGAATAAAAAATTGCTAGTGGGTCATTAAGAGAAAGGAAAAAGTGAAAAATATCCGGAATTAATTATATATTTTTTGAAGAACGATTGCAGTTTATGTAATATAATTATCAACGGAAAATCTGTCAATCTTGGGGATGGAAAAGGAATGCAAGTACCATGTAAATTACTAACCAATGGTTGTTCTTCGTCTTCTGAGTGTCTTGTCTGTAGACGTTGGGTATCATGATGTTCGAATTGACCCTGTTCTTTGTCAGATGTAAAATTTCACTCTTTTGTATTCCATTCCTCCAGTTGTTCGACACATGTTCCCTCAAATTCCCCCCAAAACGTCTTCGCTGCCGCCCTCTGTTGCTGGCTCCTTCCATACGTCCAGTCCGTACCAAGTTCTCCAGACCCTCCTTCCTCATGACATGTTCCAAGAATTCTATCTGCCTTCTTCGAACTGTCCTCAAGAGGTTCTTTTCCGTTCCTGCTCTTTGTAAAACTTCATCGTTTGCTACATGATCAGTCCACGATATTCTTAACATCCTTCTCAAAAACCACATTTCAGCGGCTTCCAGTTTCTTTTCCATTTCGACCAATATTGTCCAACATTCACATCCATACAGCAGGGAAGATGTTACGTAGCACTACAGTACTCTCATTCTTGTGGACATTGACACTCTCTGGTGTTTCA
The DNA here is from genome assembly GCA_003991215.1 of Morbakka virulenta. Classification (NCBI taxonomy): domain Eukaryota; kingdom Metazoa; phylum Cnidaria; class Cubozoa; order Carybdeida; family Carukiidae; genus Morbakka; species Morbakka virulenta. The sequence continues at coordinate 321,480 of RDPX01000419.1, forward strand.
AAATTTTTCCTACTCGGTCGAAGGCATCCTTTGCTAATCCAATTCTCCCCTTTTTTTGCGACGTCACATTTTCCATTCTGAGTGATGTAACTTATCAAGTGATTAAACTTGTCCACCTGCTAGATTTTGTCAGTCCTAATGAGAAAGCTGCATTTAGGACTGTGTTTCATGTTTACTACCATACACACGGTCTTTTTGTGATTTATTTCGAGTACTTTTTTCTTGCTTTCATCCACTATCTTCTTCAAGAGGCCCTGCAGTCCTTGCTGAGAGTTTGCAACTAACGTAGAGTCATCTGCAAATCTCAGGTTATTCAGGTTTTGACGTATTGACTCAGTTTATTATCCACACGTATACAAGCAGTTTGTTTCCAATAAAGGTTGAGGATGAAGCTAAGATCTTTGCCATCTATTGTTGTGAGGTCTTGAAACAGTTTCTCATTATGAACTTTGTCGAATGCCTTCGTACAGTCTATGGAATACAGGTACAGAGCCTTCTGCATCTCTATTGCTCTTTCAGCTAACATTCGAATCATGAATATGGCGTTTCTGGTACCCGTATCTTTCATAAAGCCACACTGTTCCTTCCCAATTTCTCTTCTGATCTTCCTTTGAGCTCTGTTCCTGATGATTTTCAGAATCAGTTTGATCATGTGACTCATCAGACTTGTGCGATGTAATTCACAAGCTGTTGCACCTGGCTTTTTAGGTAATGCGATGAAGATGGAGTTACTTAGATCTTCAGGAATAATTCCATTGTCGTAGACTGTTTACCAGATCAGTTAGTTCTTTATGCCGAAGCCTCCTGGTGGTGTCAGCATTTACGTAACAATTTCGTCGGGTCCAGCAGCTTTATTCATTTTCATTTTCTTTATTATTGACTCTATTTCAGATTTCAGGATTTTAGGGCCGTCAATGTTCTTATTTATGGCTGGCTTGTCTGCCCTGTTTTCTTTAAACAGTACATCAATGTACTCCGTTCATAATTCCAACAACTTTTCTTTCTCCATGATGGTGTTGCCATTGTATACATCCAGAGGAAGCTGGAGATCTGCAGCCACTGATTTCCTTGGTCTTTTGGTATATCTTTAGGGGATCTCTATTTGTTTTGTTCCATCTCTTCACATCCTGCATTGACCCATTCCTCTTTCGTTTCTCTACCTTTTCTTCTGATTTGTTTTTTCGAGTGTTCTATATTAACCNTATTATTGACTCTATTTCAGATTTCAGGATTTTAGGGCCGTCAATGTTCTTATTTATGGCTGGCTTGTCTCCCCTGTTTTCTTTAAACAGTACATCAATGTACTCCGTTCATAATTCCAACAACTTTTCTTTCTCCATGATGGTGTTGCCATTGTATACATCCAGAGGAAGCTGGAGATCTGCAGCCACTGATTTCCTTGGTCTTTTGGTATATCTTTAGGGGATCTCTATTTGTTTTGTTCCATCTCTTCACATCCTGCATTGACCCATTCCTCTTTCGTTTCTCTACATTTTATTCTGATTTGTTTTTTCGAGTGTTCTATATTAACCGCTGGTTAACAAACACATATTGAAATTGTTATAAATAAAAACTTGTAAAATTAGAAGAAAATCCGTAATCTAAAAAGTATTCACTCTTACCTCCAATACATATCTTTGGCTGTTTTTGTGAGTAATGCTCGACGAAAAAACCTCAGATTCATTAGCATTTCAGATATCTCTGAAGTGAAATCGGAAGAAAGTGATAGGGAGAGGTGAGTTTTTTATCATAAGCTAGTCATTTCAGGTTTTTTACTTTTTCTTCTCTAGCAATAGCTTTGAAAGAAAAATTGAATTTGGCTTTCCATTGCTTAAACCATCCATTCGAGGCAGAAAATCTCCCAACTTGAAATTCTCGTGCATTGCTGATTTCTTTTTCTTTGCGACTTGTTCCACCCTTTAGTAAATTGTTCATTCTCTATTTTTTTAAATCCGTCAAATTAGTGATTGTTTCATAGTATCATTCTGTCAGACTCTTACATTTTTTTTCTTCACCTGAACAAAAAGCACCTATGATTTTTTCTTTAGTTTCAAGCAACAGTCGATATTGTTTGTCAAAACACAACTGAAAAGACAAAGCATTTGAATGAAAATGTTTCGAATTCGAATTTCAAACTACTCAATGCATGGAGTATTTAACAGATTTCAGTAACTCTAAAGTTGCAAATAAACTTTTTAATTCCAATATGTTATTTTGTTTGTCCACAGTAAAATATCAAGAAGGAACCAATATTTTTTTTGCTATAATGAGAAATTCATTTAAGGTGGTGTTTGTTAAACCAAAGTTTGGTATCAGAGTTTTGATAATCAAGAATAAAAGGGACCGAGAAATATTTTTCACCAACGAATTCGTTAAAAACCATTTGGTTAAAACGAGTATCTGTTGTGCTTGCAGGTTTTGTCTGTCTAGGATGCCTGTGCAAAGAGATAACCGTTGATGCTACCACGCAATCCTCCACTCATCTCCGCAATCCGATGCCCCTGCTATGGCCTCTTCGTACACTGAGAGGTAATGCAACCTCTGTCAGCACTGCAAATGGCAATGCCTACCCTCACCGAGTTTAGCCCGTCAGCCGAGACGGTTGCCGGGGTGTGGCCGCTGCCGTACACAAGCAACTACTTGGAGACAACGGTGAGAGTCGGGAGTCATTTGGAGACCAGTGGATCCATCCATCCTACAAATAGGATGCGGCTGCTGGTTGCCACTTGATAGTACTCCTGCCGAGCTCCCCATACATCCCAACAAAATAAAATGAATGACGATATGTAAATCGATACTTCAGTTTCACGTAAACAACTGGCAATTTCGGAGATACTTTCTCAATTAGATCGGCAGCCAAACTGCTTAGCACTAATGTGTCATTCACTATGATAAAAGCTTGTTTCGGTGTCTCTTTTAATCAATCGCCTTCTTAAATCTACCTACGCTCCTTCCTTTTAAAATCAATTTTTTAAGTACGCTCTTGACGTTCAGTACCAAACGAAGTAGTAAAGACAAATAATGATTACTTCTTTCGCGCTTATTTCAGACTGCTTTTTCGCATTTTATCTTTGCCAAGAACGCTTCTGCTGCAAACCAAATGTCAATTTTCTGTAAGTATGTTGTAGCTACTAGCTACGATGAAGCATATAGCAAATGAAAATAATATATCGTTAAAAATGGAACTGTTGCTGACGATGACGATAATTAAAACGCTAGCAATAAGCAATACTGGTCGAGTGTTAGATCATCAGCTTACCATGCGAGAGGTTCACTGTCAAGTCTTACAACACCCTTTGAAGTACTGCAATCAATTTGTTTCCTGTATTTTTGGGCAGAATATTGAGTTTGATAAATAAAGTAAAGAGAAAGCAAAAGAATGTGCGAAAAAATAAAATTTGACCCATTTCTTTGACCCGTCTTCTGACCTTGTCTAGACAGACTATTCTTGAACCTTCGTTTTAAGTGAGTTGCTCTCTTAAACAAGCACTTTTTAGAATGCCCACTTCTGTTACATCAGTGCCTCCTTTTGCAGTTACTTCATTTATCTAAGTTGTAACTTATTTCCTTATTTAGCATCCAGTCATTTGATGATGGACCTGTATTGAGTTCCAAAGGGCAATTATGACTACAAAAATATCTTCATTAGGCTAGCGATAATCAGTAGTTATTGAGCATAAGATCATCAGATTTTTGGGTAAAAATTAGAAAAGGCAAGTCTTAAATGTTATGGACCTTGGTTTAAAAGAGGAGCAGAATACAATCTTAAATTTTGTTGTGCTTTCAGAAGCAGAAGCGGGAGTCATAAATAAGACTCACAGAGGAAATTCATAAGTAATACAAGCAGTTAGTGTGTGCAACCCCTCAGCAGGACAAACAAAGTAAAGATGACCGACCTTTAGTGGCAGGACCTGATAAAAAAGGTAGAGTAAGAAAAAAAAACATGAAGAGCTTTCAGTGTTTTTCAGTTTTTCTTTATAAATTTTGTTATTTCCTATTTGTTGTAATTTTCCATCGTCAACACCATCTCCAAAAGAATTGCCATTAACAAAACTCATTAGTTAGCTTTTAAAACGAAGAAAGTAATTGCGTACAATAAATTCAGAGACGGCACCGAGTCCCAAGCCAGATACCTCTTGAAAGCTCTCTAAAGGAATGTGCAAATGGCAACCCAGGTATCAGCATTAACAGGGCTGACAAAAGACCTGCTGTATCTGCTGGTAGCAAAAAGTATGACGTTACAGAGACCAATAAGATCAGCGTCTTACTTGCGCCAACCTTTTCTCCTTTCGTCATGATTGGGGTAACAGATCGTACACCTGTAATTATTTTTTTAATTGGAGAATTAAAAAATTTACTCAACTGATCGACAGGTTATTATTTCGAATTTCAAGACCACACTAAGAATTAAAGACCATCAAGATTTTTTTTTTCATTAAAAGAGAAAAAATAATGATCTTCATACAGCCACGACCTATCGCAATAATAAAAATGCTGATATTCCAGTTAACAATGGCGACCAAACTATGACAGTTCCAAAAATATCTTTCCCGTGGACTTAACAGTCTATCTTATTTATTAACACAAAAATCCCACTTCTAACCATACAATTAGTAAAATTCAAATTAGTTTTAACAGTTCATTTCCTTACAACAGTAACCACTTTGATGTAGATGCCATAAAAGAAGGCTTCCGTCCTAATTGCCTAAATCCCTGAAATACATATATTCCCTAAAATCAATTTGGACAATTACCCTTAAAACCCCTTAAAAATGTAACTAGATACCCATAATCTATTGTCATCTAATAATACATTTTAAATCCGTCAGAAATTTCTTTACATTTTTTCTGATTTTCTTTTTGCGCTTTAACTCGTAAAGCCAAGAATAATTATGATCTTTATATAAAGAGGTTGGCAATACCTGACAATAGATAAATATAGAAAATTTAATTCTCTTTCGTAAAATTTCAAAAAAATTTCACTCGTAAAATTTCAAAGGTAGCGCAACAATAAATTGTTTATCTAGGATTCATCAAATCGAAATTATATTTGCAAATACACTCATAAAATCGAAATTATATTTGCAAATACACTCATAAAATCGAAATTATATTTGCAAATACACTACGAAGGCAAATACAAGCTTCACTCTACGGGTAACTAAGCAAGGCATTAAAAGGGCTTGGTTTGAAATTTGAAAATGCGTCAGCCTTTTTTTAGCTTTAAATAAGATGTAATTTGTGTTACCACCTCAATGTCTCTGCAATATGAGCAAATTCGCCGCTTGTATCTGCGACTAATAATCAATCTAATCTGGGAATATAGTTTATAGAAAGAAAGTACTTTTTTCCACAAAATGTCTTCGGAAACTAAAGAATTTCTTATTCTAATTGATGCAGGGATTAGCCGCAAAGAAGTACTTGGGCTAGGAAAAATCCCTTTCGTGTATAAATACAGGTTCAATCGTAGGTTAGCACTACTGATTTAAGTAAATTGTAAACGATCCTTTGCTTTTTGTTTGTTTTCCGAATAAATGAATCCTAACTCATAATCTGGAGGAATTCACTGGAAAAAAGAAGCTTCTTTCCTGTCTGGGGTAACTTGCGCTTCTCTGCCGTCTATGGGCCGTCTGGAAAATATTCCGCCGCTCCTGTACATGATTACAAAAATATTTTTTCTCGTTGTTGATCATAAAAGGGCCTTATACGCCTTAGGGAATCGTAAAATGTAATTTTTAGGGTTAAGAAGAGATGTTCAACAACTGGTCTTCCCAAACATAATGCTGCAAAGTCGCAACTTGATAACAAATGACTTGTTAAATTTCAGTAAAACACTCAAAATACACCAAACCTAAACTTTATTGTTTCACTTTTGTGTTTTAGGTCTCCAGTATGTAAACCTAAAACTCTAACTTTATACTTTAGCATAAAGTGGTAAAAGGCATAAAGGTCTGTGTATCCTTGGTGTATGCTAAATGGGTTAAAGACAATTTGGAAATCGTCACCCCTGTGGAATCTGTCCTAATCTATGGCTTTGGAGCTTATAGTGTGGCAAAGAAACTCGAAAAGAAAACAATGTGGCATATGCAAGAATGCCCAAGGCTGTGTTGAATAAACTTTGGTAGGCGCATCACACACAAAAAGATCCCCGCAAAACATATTTCAAGTTGTCAGCTTTGGCCGGAGAACGACGCACAAGATACGCTGGACTCTTTAAGCGAAGCAAAAATGAGCTGGTCAAAGGTCTCGTACTTTGGAAGCCTACCTGTGGTCACTCCATTGTTGGCCGTCTACTGTGAACCTAAATGGACCAACTCACAAGAGCTATGAGCTTATCAGTAAAACATCTTAAAACAGAGATGGAGGACCTAGCTGTCTGCAGAAAGAGGGTGGAATAGGCCCAGGGTAATTCACTCGAACTGGTAAGGCAAGGTAAGAACTTAAATGTAACATTCCTCAGATATTGCCACTCTATGGTCTACTCCTTTTCTTCTTGGTGAGTACCGTTATTAATTAAAGGTGGACCATAAAAATGGCCTCGTTAACGTCTGCAGTAGTGCATAATGTGCTACCCTAATATACACTATAAATTTTCATAGTTTCCTAATTTTGAAACTTAAAAATCAGTTATGAATTTTAGGCTGTCTGTAAAACCAGCAACCAGAGTTATAAAACATAGTGTTGGTTGTTGGTAGTTTGTACAAGGTGATTGACGGACTTCAACGACCCTTGCATATTTTCGTAATATATAAATTGTTCCCGGAAATAGATATTACGTTACACACAACTTCATTAAAATTAGTTACCGAAAGTGGTTAATAACTTCCAGACCTACGACCTACAATGGTGGCTTTTCTGAACAATGGGGTAAAGTGTTTGCACGACTTGAGTGCCACAACCACTTTGTTATTCAAATTCAACTTTTTTCCATAAAAACATATGAATTGGAGTATACTGTATAAATTACTATAGTACATTTGGTCTTATGTAATGGTGTTAAAGTATGAGAAGAATCGGTTTAATTCTATTTTGTTGATGCCTAACGCCACCTATAATATAAACCTTTGGTGCACATCTGTGTTGTAAATGATGTGGTGCACTTCTCAATTCATAAGTACATCAGTATGTGATGTAGTGGTTCAGAAAAGACACCATCGTAACATATATATATGTGTATATATATATATATGCTTCCTAAGTAGTATCAGTAAAAATACCTTTGGTACCAAATCACAAAGCATACCGGAGTTCACTACAACTATACAACGGCTACCGGCTTGTTTATGCGTCCTTGATATTCGTCTTGTTACAGAGGTGTAAAATACATCGATGCGTTTTTTGAAGGTTAAGTTGCTATCGGAAAACTCTATCACACACCAGTATTGGTATGTATTAATTCTAATTTAAAAGATATATATCGGAATTTTCATATAAAGCAAAGTGCAGTCAATAATTATTACCACTAAGAAGCACCCTGATTTAATGTTAACAATAATTTTTGTATATTACTTCATAAAATTAGCAATAACGTATAAAGCAATAGACCTCGCCTAAATCATATGTTAGTTTCTCAAAAATAAATAAGTTCTATCAAATGGATACTAACTTTTCTAATATCCATCCCTAATTAAAAGAAGAACTGGAAATATAACACCAAAGCTAATTTGATTAGTGGTGCATACACTTCACTGTCACAGCATCTATCAAACACAATATCCTGTTACTGACCAAAACACTACCTATTGAGGATCTATTACGTCACTAAATTGTTATTAGAGGTTTCAAATACGATTGAACGTCCTGACATATTTAGTCTTCTTCTGATATATTCAGTAATAATCAAAAATAAACCTATTGGCAGGTGAGGAAATATGTTCATTTCCTCTTATTGAAGAGTGAATGAAATCTGAATGAATTCTTAAAAGTACATTCTCCATATCACGTATCTCTAACTTAATCAAACCTTTTGTACCAAGACATTTGACGTAAATAAAAATATAATGGCAGACAAAAAAAGGTGTCCACAATAAAGGCTTTTAAGTGTCTTACATCAGTCATAGTTCAAATACTTTTGTCACTTTGACTGTGGGGACGTAGGAAGGTCATATGTGAAACAAAAAGAGTGAAAACGAGTCTCTCAGGACCTACTGAATGAGACAGAGGTCAAAACAGAGTGGTTTGATACAGTGAAAGTGGCCATATTAGTGAAAGTGGAATGAGAAGATGTGCTAGATTGGATTCTGCCAAAGACGACGATTCTCTGTTGTGTCCCCTTAACAAGGAAGCAGCAGAAAGGGGATTTTCAAACTTGAAAAGGTAGTTGAGTTATTTAATGTCGTTCATGATGAAAAGTTGAAAATTGGGGAAAAGAAAGAAAACTAGAATGGGCACCTCATTTTGCAATATCCCTGAAATACCAAAATATGGTTGCAGACCTGAAGTCTTAGATATCTCAAATATTGAAAAATACGTTGATAATTTAAAAAAATAACCTAACAAATATTTTCAAGTTCTGTTATTAATCCAAATATAAATATGACTTTAATACAATCCGTCGGGATCTTGTTTCTTGAGCTAACACCAACGATGACCTACAAAAAAGCAAAATTGCTTAAAATATAATGTGCTTCTACGAAAAAAATAACATGACTCTAACTTTCACTCCATTTACATTGTCATATAAAAGCATTTAGGCTTTAAGGTACTGACAGTATAAACATAAGTACTAAATCAAGTAACAGTGAGGTAGGATCTGCGGTAGATTTTTTTACCTTTGGTTACAAGTGACCAAAGCCCTCCATTTCATTATTTATATAACCATTATTGTTATCAGCGAATTTCGCGTTTTGTCTTCTTTAATGTTTACATTGCTGAACGATTTATTAAGCAGAGGCGTATTCCTAAAAAGTGCATTACGGCAAACTGTTTCGATCTTTATGATCACTGTGATTTTTATAGTTACGTAGTTACGCAGGATACATTATGTTGTACAATCCCTATCATCCTACAATCAAAGTACATTATATGTGTATGTATGTATGTATGTATGTATGTATGTATGTATGTCTATATGTATATATGTATATATGTATATATGTATTTATGTATGTATGTATCAATTTATCTATCCATCTATCTATCTATCTATCTATCTATCTATCTATCTATTCATCTATCTATCCATCTATCTATCCATCTATCTATCTATCTATCTATCTATCCATCTATCTATCCATCTATCTATCTATCTATCCATCTATCTATCTGCCTATGTCTGTATGCACTGGATAGTTGGAGAGACATTGATTTCAAAATGTATATACTTACTTGTCAAGGTATTTGTGTTGCCCTCGTCGTCAAAGACTTCGTTACTTTAGTAGCAAGCAGAGCTTGAAGTTTTTGTACTTGGATTATAAGGGATCTGTACAAAAATAAGACGAAATCAAAGAGAGTTNATGTATTTATGTATGTATGTATCAATTTATCTATCCATGTATGTATGTATCAATCTATCCATCTATCTATCTATCTATCTATCTATCCATCTATCTATCCATCTATTCATCTATCTATCTATCTATCTATCTATCTATCTATCTATCTATCCATCTATCTATCTGCCTATGTCTGTATGCACTGGATAGTTGGAGAGACATTGATTTCAAAATGTATATACTTACTTGTCAAGGTATTTGTGTTGCCCTCGTCGTCAAAGACTTCGTTACTTTAGTAGCAAGCAGAGCTTGAAGTTTTTGTACTTGGATTATAAGGGATCTGTACAAAAATAAGACGAAATCAAAGAGAGTTAAACAAAGTGGTGGTATATTATGGTATAGTATAGTATAGGATAGTATGGTATAGTGCATATGGTATAGTCTAGTGTACTATAGTATAGTATGGTATAGAATAGTATACGATGATTGTTTATTAAGAACAAGCACTGAGCTTGAATATGGTATGTAAAATTATTCTGATTGTCGTCGAAATCTTTTTCGTAGGCACTGCACAAGACCAAGGTACAAGAATAATAAATACTACTACTAATAATAATAAATAATAATAATAATAATGATAATAATAATAAATGATAAGAAAAGTCATTACATTGTTAGGGTAGCCATTAAGTAACAGCATTGGCTTAATTTTATCTAATTTTAATAGTTTATCAGAAGAAGAAATAACCATAGTACGATTTATTCTATTTCTATGTGTCAAATTTTAAACAGGAGGAATTTTAATGAGATTAAGTTGCACGTATTGTTCAGTGAAGGTTGCCTTATAAAACATCACTTTGAAAGGAATGGAGGTTTTTACTCACTAAAACAACAAAAAGCTATTTTGTTCAGTCTACAACTGCCATGTTAATTTTTAAACGTGAAAAACAAACAGCACCTCTTTGAACCTTACAATCAAAACAGGCGCTGTTTTTTAACTAACAGGACAACTTCAGCTCTTACAATAGAAATAATTGCCGCCGTTATAAAAAAAACGCGTTTTTAGACCTAACAATAGAAATGAAATCAACTAGTTACCAAATGAACGACTGACTTTAGACCCCACAAAATTTTAATAGATGCTATTTAACGTATTTTTTCAGTCAGAGTGACCAAAATTCAAACTTTTTAATAAATACTGCTCTTTATGTAAACCCATGATCTAAATGCGGTGACTAAATGCCGCGGCTCTTATTTGAATACTAAGAGTATTGAAATTTTACTACACTGTTTCTCGGTAGAATCATCTCACAGTCCAGCCCACTCCTCTCCTCTATTGCTGCCCATTAATGAGTGTGGAGTGACTTTCGTTTCTATGAATAAGTACTGGCCATGCGTATGTTTTGGCATCGCTTTCTAAGCTGTAAGGAATGATAACCAACCCCAGACCTCCATCCGTTCTTTCCATTTTTTAAACTAAATAGATACTGGCCCCCTGTTTTATTTTATTTACATACTGGCCCCATGCGTTCTTGTTCCATATTTCTCTCACAGCAGAAACTGACAAGTGAGCCTGTTTTCTACTTTTGCATGTATTTGTTGAGTACTTCTGTAATAATATAACATTTTTTTATAAGCAATGCTAGTTTTAAGGGAAATAGTCGTGTTGTTTATTTTCTCTCCCACTTGGTCAATGAATCTGATACTAAACAAGTACGTTTTTCAATGAAAATCTCTTGGAAATAACTAATGTTTTAAATCTAAATGCAATATTGGATTTTAAACCATATATCCACCGTTTATACTGATAATTCAAATGTAGATGTAGTTATTGTACAACTATGCATGAGCGAAAGCTGGAGAAGACGGGAGGTTCTTATCAAATCAGTTACGGGCTGGGCCCAGACTATTCTTGGAATAAATATTCTCGCAACCGGCGCGTTCAAAGTGAACTACTGATGTTTTTGTTTTTTGAGGGGAAAGATGATCTCATTCTTCAATGTTGAAACTCCCATCAACAGGAAACACGATACTTTTGTTCCTAAACAAACATCTATTTTGGTTTCATCCACTGCTGAACAAATATACTCGTATGCCATGCTTATCAAGGTAGAATTTTAATTCAAGTCAAAACAATACTATTCTTAAGGAGCCAATTATTGTTTCGTCAGCTGAGCTGATTTCCAAGTGGAACAAAAAGAATTTCATCATCATTATCATGACACTTTTTAGATGTTCTTACTTTTAATCCTTTTTTTATTATAAAAATTAAATGCTTTCTTTTGTAAAAGATGAACTTAGTTTAAATCCTTGATGGATCTAAGGAAAATGAAGTACCTTTTTTGTCTTGCGAAATGAATCACCTTTCGGTCACGATTTATATGTTACTTTTAGACAAATATGTTTCTTTGGCATTCAGTTTGGGTTGGTTTGACGAGTCTGGACCACTTTTTTTCGCTCCAAAACAATTATTAATAGTATTGGTCAGTAGATGTACCCATATGGTTTATTATATTTTAATGATAATTTCAGATCAATTACTTGCTTGCCACTCATGTGGAAGTTAATGACTGGTTTAATATCAAAAGAGATATACTGCTTTTTAGAAAGTGAGAACGTACTCCTAGAGGAGCAAAAAGGATGCAGAAGAAAAAGCAGCGAGACTTAAGACCAACTATTGATTGACAAGGGAATTCTTAAAGGTTGTAATAAATAGAAAGCCAAATCTGGCTATGGCGCAATTTGATTATAGAGAAGCCTACAATTTTACCTCACATAGCTAGATCTTAGAGTGTCTTGAGATATGTGGAATTCCTGGAAACATCAGGAGTTTTATTGAAGGAAGTATGAAGGGATGGAAATTTCCCTTGACTTTTAATGGATCCGATCTATGTGAGGTGGATGTCAATAGAGGCATATTCCAAGAAGATAGCCTTTCTCCGTTGATTTTTGTCGTGTGTATGATCCCACTCTCCCTACTGTTACGAAACGTAAANACTATTGATTGACAAGGGAATTCTTAAAGGTTGTAATAAATAGAAAGCCAAATCTGGCTATGGCGCAATTTGATTATAGAGAAGCCTACAATTTTACCTCACATAGCTAGATCTTAGAGTGTCTTGAGATATGTGGAATTCCTGGAAACATCAGGAGTTTTATTGAAGGAAGTATGAAGGGATGGAAATTTCCCTTGACTTTTAATGGATCCGATCTATGTGAGGTGGATGTCAATAGAGGCATATTCCAAGAAGATAGCCTTTCTCCGTTGATTTTTGTCGTGTGTATGATCCCACTCTCCCTACTGTTACGAAACGTAAAGGTATCCTATGGGACCAGAGAGAATACAAACTACACCATTTACTTTTTATGGATGACTTAAAACTCTTTGGGAAGAACGAAAACCAAATATATAGCCTGGTGCAGTCAGTGTACCTATTTAGTGAGGACACTAGTATGGAATTTGGTTTAAAGAAGTGCGCAGTGGTTATTCTGAAGAGAGGGAAAGTGGTAAGGCCTGAAGAAATCCATCTACTGAATCAAGAAGTAATGAGAGAAGTAGATGGAAAGGGGTATACTAACCTTGGTATCCTTGAACTGAATGAGATAAAAGAAGAGGAAATGAAGGAAAAAGTGATTGCTGAATATATGAGAAAGTTAAGGCTTGTGCTAAAATCCAAAGTTAATGGCAAGAATAAGATAACAGCAATCAACACATGGGCAGTTGCGCTCATGAGATATGGAGCCGGGATTATTGAGTGAAAAAAATCGACAGAACAACACAAAAGATCTTGACTATGTACGTTGCTTTTCATCTAAAAAGTGATGTTGATCGACTGTATGTGAAACGAAGAGATGATGAAAGAGGTTTGATTAACATTGAAGATTGAGTGCGAAGTGAGGAGAACAATTTGGGTTTGTATATGCGGGATTCAGAGGAAGAGCGTCTAAAAGATATAAAGAAAATTAGTACCATTGAGACTGAAAACCTGATGGGGAAGGAAGAATTTAAAAGGAGTAACCGAAAAATGGTAGAAATGAAATGGCACGAAAAAAGAATGAATGGTCAGTTGACTTTAAGATGAATGATAAAATAGATAAGGAATTATCTTGAAAATGGGTTGTGTAAAGTGATCTTATAGTCCAAACAGAGGCACTTATACTCTCTGCCTAAGAACAAGCGTTAAGGACAAACTATGTCAAGCACAAGATCCACAAAACTAGTGGAAATCCACTGTGTAGGATGTGCGGGGAAAAAGGGGGAGTAGAAAAGAAGGCATGGCAATATTACCAAGCTAATTCATTGGAAACTGTGTGAAAAGCATGGAAAGTATTGGAGATGTAAGGTGAAAGAAACCTCTTGGCCATTGGCTGCTAGTTGTGGCTCACCCAAGAGGTATTATTTGGCAAAAAAGAATAGCCTGTGCAAAATGAATATGGTGATAATAATAATAAAAATAATAATAATAATAAATAGAATAAAATAATAAAAATAGATAGAAATAATAATCAATTCCATTTTAATTGGTTAACATATCCCATAATTCTCAAAGGTCATATAAAATTATGTTGACTATTATGCTTCTAAAATTAGATCTGTTTTGTGTTGCACACATAAAATGGAACCATTCGTAAACCTACAGTAATGTGATCTTATTTGGTGACCCTCTTATCATTTCCCTTCTATTTTGCCTGTAAATACAAAGTTCTTTAATGCTATTTAATAGAAATGTCATTCTTGCGGATTTGGCTGTGTTTAACAACTTTCTTTGTGAACTTTCTTGTATTTGAAACCTCTTCATTAGTCATTTTAAAGCGCCAATGGAATTTTCAAAGTTCTCCTGTAAAACAACATTTTAATAGCATTAACTTGTTTTTTTACACCGTTCTCTATGACCCATGGTTTAATCCCGCAAAAGAACACCGCTCAGATATAGCAACTAACAACGAGGAGTTTAATTGGTGTACGGAGGCATGGATTTATGACAAAGCTTTTTTTACGAATACTTAATTTGCCTCTACTTTGAGTGCCTTTCTCACTTTCTCAATATGTTCTCCTTGTGGTCAAACTACAGTACATTGGCGGCACTTCTTTTTGGATATAGTGATAACGCCTGAAGCTGATGGAAAGACCAGCAGAGTACGGTTTACCCCTCAACTATTCAATAGCTTTATTACAGTCTGTTTGAATTAGAATCTTTCAGGTCCTGTATTGATACCAGAAATTTTTATTTTCCTAAAATATCTGATCTGATTAACTATTATCAATAATAATAATGATAATCATCATTTTAATAACTACAATAATAGCAACGACAATAACAACATTATGATGATAATATTAATAATAATGATAATAATAATATTAAACTTAATAATAATAATAATAATAATAATAATAATAAACTGTGAAATCCTAGAAAACTTTAGTTATACTTGTTGTAATTGGAGCAGTGGGAGCGGAATTTAAAGACTGTAGGAAACACCATCGCCCGAAAAGTTAACGGGCGATGCTAGATTAGAAATAATACAGAAAACAGCACTTTTGGGAGCTGAAAGGATTTAAAGGAAAGTGCTCTCAATTTGGGAGCAGAGAAGAAAAGAAGACCTAAAACCTTTGATAACTGGTTGTTATCTGCTTTTAGGTTAGCACCGGTTAAAAGATCTACCGAGAAAAATAGGAAAAAAAATACCTCAGATACCTCAGGTCTTTGGAAAAGACCAGGTCCCAGCCTCAAAACCGGCTTTGCGCGTGAAATGGAATACCCACAATAATAATAATAATAATAATAATAATAATAATAATAATAATAATAAAAATAAAAATAATAATAATAAGCACATGGCATAAAGTGTTTCAAAATGGTTAAAACATTTTTATAGGAAATAAAATGTAGCATAAAACATATACCTGTTAGCTGCTTCCAAAGTTTCTGTCTTCTTCTTAAGGTTATTATTGTCGGACGTAAACCCCTCTACCCTATGGTAAAAACGAATGTATAAAAGTTTAGCTATTTTTAAAAAAACATACTTTTATTGCTCTGTTCCCTTTTCATATTTGTGCTGATGGCCTTCAAAATCAAGTGAAAAAGCACGTGTTTTTGAAATGGTCAACAAAAAAACCCACAATGCATTCTAGCTAATAGTGGTACACAGCGTTGTCCACACTATCTGGTTGAGTGGTCTAAATTATACTGAGTTATGGTTCTTATTATAAATGGGTAAAGTGGAAATCTCACCTGATTATTCCTCATCTGGAGGAATGCTTAACAATTTTTGTTTAATTTATTTATGGATTGGAAATCTCTCTTTTTGAAAACGTGGACATAAGACTCTCTGTTTCGGTACTGCCGGCTGCTTTCACGGTCATATAAAAAATAACAATCTACATTCAGCGTAGTGTTACACATTACTCTGAAATCAAATTTGAGCTTTGTGGTGCGTTATCTAGTGTGCAATTCATGCATCCACGCCAAAGACTTTCATATATATATACTATCTATATATATTTATACAAGGTAAAAGAGAAAACTCAAAATTTGTGTATAGAACTAAAAGTTTCGTGCCTTACACTCATCAGCTATACGGTTTAAAAAACGTTACGCCTTTTAAAACACTTCCAGTATTATTTATTGATGATACTTACTTTCTTTCAAGTGCTTCCATGTATTCCTTTTTTTTCCTTCGGCTTTCCTGGGCAGAAATCTACGTAGAAAGGTTAAAAGAGAATATTACAAGAACATTCTAAATGGACTTCTTTTATCCTCAAGGTGTAGAGAAATAAGGCATTATGTCCCAAATGGTCCTTCTAAAGCGGAGAACAACACAACTGGTGAACTACTAAACATCATATAGAAAATCTTGAGACCACTGTGAACACCCACTAACCAATGAACTGAGAGTGAGAAATTGAGACAGTAAATATTTATGAATATTCTGCATTAATTTGGAAATATTGTGAAAGAATCCTCAATACTGTGAATAAATCTTATAACTTTAAGGATCTCGAAAAGAACGCGATTATTTTGTTTGGAGTAAGTGAGCATTTTAGGAAATCTCATTGCCCTGCCTACTCGATACAAATCATTACTACTTGAAGAGAGGCTGGTCACACTATGATAAAAATAAAAATAAAAATTGTTCAAACGGTAGTGGAGACATTTGTACTCGTAGGCTAGTCAATGCTTGACGGTATCTGTCCTTGTTACAATAGGAAGACTTGTGAGACCTTTCATTACCATACTGAAGGGAGTATTCTTGGGCTTTAAATAGAAAAAAACATCAAATAACCAATACTGAAAGCAAATAAACAAGTTATTGAAAATTATTTATTAATGTGGTGTACTTACCTTATTCTTTATTTTCCTTCGTACTTTCTTCAGCGCTCGTTCTTCGAGCTAAAAGGTGATCGCAGAATTAAAGTGATTGATTACCATCATGATACAACCCCCTGTTTATCGTCATACATCATTTAANTCTCTCTCTCTCTCTCTCTCTCTCTCTCTCTCTCTCTCTCTCTCTCTCTCTCTCTCTCTCTCTCTCTCTCTCTCTATCTATCTTATCTATCTATCTATCTATCTAAATATATATATATGTATATACATATATGAGAGAGAGAGAGAGAGAGAGAGAGAGAGAGAGAGAGAGAGAGAGAGAGAGAGAGAGAGAGAGAGAATAGACATACAGTTAAATAGAGGCAAAAACAGAGAAAGCTCCTGGAGGATAACCTGAGAGACAAAAATCCCCAGCTAAATAGATATAGATACAGCTTAAATATCAATGGAAAAGTCCATAGATATTTAAATTTTGTATTCATTTATCAATAATCAACCAAATAAAATTTTGTTAACTATCCATTGGAGTAAGATATTTAATAAAAATACAATGCCATTCAGGTATTATATACAGTCATGTTACCTTCGTTAATGGTAATCCCGCTGGAATAGGTAATCCTTCCGCTATCAGGGTTCGTCGCTCCTCTTCGGTTAGAAAAAACGGAGCCCGTTCTTGTGGCTACAAAGTGAAGGAAGAGCATTAATTTTGGTACTGACAATCTGTTTTGTAGTTGATCTGTGTGTATGTGCATGTGTGTTTGTGTGTTCTGGCCAGTCTGTCAGTTAGTATGTTTAAATACCTAGATTTGGATTGGGTGCGCATGAGATTTGATAAACATTCAGACGGGCATGTTCGAAGTGACATAACGCAGCACAGTTAGTTATACCGGTGGTATACGACAATCTCCTTTGCCGAAGCTCATTCGCATGTGCACGTTTATTTCATCAAATTAAGTCGTGCTACGATAGCCTTTTGTAACATTCAAACAAGTGAGGAATATTTTCCCATAAACATTTCTCCTTGTTGATGTCGTACTTTTCACGAGCGTGAAAGGTGCTGCTGTTACAGAAAAAGCGATTGAAACATTCTCTGTAAAATATCTTCTGTTATGAAATTTGAACTGCACTTGTAGTGAATTCCTCCAGTCATCATGCTCGTTTAGAAGGTATCTAGGCTATTTTCCAGCATAAAGTATTGCACAAAATCCATTGAAGTTATATTCTACGGTCTGTATTTTGCCTTGTGCACAAAATCACACCTGAACAAAAACACTTTCACGGGTTCTCGCGGGCATTATTAATACAAACGTTTTATTTAATTATTTATTTGATAATAGCTTACTTGGTCTCCTGTAGGAGTCTCAGCACTAGAGGTTGATAAAGCATCTTGTTGGCTATCAAGTTGATCAGGATGATTTCCTTGTGGAGATGGTGGGGCTAAAGGTGATTGACTTGTCGAGTCATAACCTGTGAAATAATAAAAATTCACACACTTAGGAAAAAAGTTCTTCCAGAAACACAATCTCACAATCAAAATAAGACTTAATAGATCCAGTTCGAATAAATTCAGATGTGAAGTCCACCTTTGAGAAAAAAGGCCCAATAAAATGATCGTTTGTCAGGACAAAAGACCTGAAATGCAGGTTAATAGTAATAACGTTGTAGTTGTGGAGCACTTCAACTATCTTAGAGCCTACACATACATGTATAAATTGTACTTGAGACTGAACCGCAAAAAACAATGTAAACCAATCGATAAGGCGAACTCCTGTTGCAATTAACAGGACTCAAAAAAATTGTTCCAAACCAAAGTCGAATTAATATCTTTGATTCCTTAAGTAACAAAGGGGGCTGCCTTAAAAGCCTGTACCTTACGCTAAGAACCTCATTGTGATTCAACTAAACTCTCTTCCTCTTCTTTCTGTTTTTATCAATTTCTATTTTTATATCATTGTTTTACTTTTTCTACTTTATTGACTTGTTACATTTTATCGCATAGTGTCCAAGCTCCCTTCGTATTCTATTTTCTTTAGTTATTTTCGTTTACTTGTTTAAGACCCAGCAGATTATCTTTTCTGTCATTCACTCTTACAACGATTGGAAGACTCCTCGCGAGGTAATATTTATCTTATGATTTAAATATAGTTTTATGACCACGTGGTCATCGATTTTCTGCATCGGCCTTAAATATTAACCAAATTGTTAAAATTGTTTATACTCAAACAAAATAAATGGATTTTAAACTGCACAACTCTATACAAGAAACCAGCATACCCCCCCCCCCATCCTTTCTGTAAATATAACAGTGGGTATGCGAAGAGGCTCTTTATTTCTGTCGGTGTTGTCATCCGGATTCTATTAATTTCTTTTCATTTCTTGTATCTTAAGGCAGCTCTTTATTAAGTCGATACTACCTTTTAGAAATTCAGCTTTAGAGTACAAGTAATGTGGTCAACTCTATCTGTAACTGTTTAGTTGCTAAGGGAACTTTTACGGTCAAAGGAAGCCCTGTAGTGCGCTTTTGAGATTAAATTAATGTATCTACAGTTAAGGTTGCCGTAGCGGAAAATGCTTTATTTTAAAGGCTGGTACATAATCTTGAAAAGGTTTAATTAAAATATATTGAGATGTTTTCCCCGTAAATTTTGTACAAATATTAAATAGGAAATTCATAGAGTGCTTTTTTAAGATAAAATTTTAAACATTTCCTGTCAAATTTTCTAAAATCACTTTCGTTATAGTGTTAGGCTCATCGTTTTGACGCTAATATTTTTGGTTTCGTTTAAGTGAGTGCTCGTTTGAAAGTCTGGAGTTGTCTTACTCGGAAAATGTCATAACAGGAAAACCAGCTATCAATGTTTCCTCCTATGTTTAAGGAACTTGTGGTTCTGTCTCTATTTGGATTAACATTTCCTCCCAGAAAAACATTGTCCTGGTAAGCTAAGATTTTAGCCGACATTCTGAACAAGTTTTCGTTTTGGATGGGTTACATTCATAATAACGTTTGATTTCTAAGGAATGGGAACCTTGGACAATTTGGGGGCCAATGATATCTCTTCTATATTGTTGAGCAGTGGTATTGAAGCTCATCTAATATAAATACGTTAAACTGCTTTTTTAAGACAACGAAGTAGTGATCCTAAAATGAAGCAAAAAAATCCCACATGAAAAAAAATGGGTACAGTTGAAATAACTGAGCTCAACTTTTAATATATGAAATTTAAAACATTGAAGAGCATTTTGACGATTGGCGGTTACAATATATGGCTTTCCATTGATTTATGGCAATTGCAGAAAGGATTGAAGCATTAACTTTCCTTGATTTACTTACACTAAGACTTTACTTTGACCTGAATGAAAGGAATGGCCGACAGATATTTATAAACTACCATGGGAAGGTTTTATTGCGCAAAGGCCGTGGTTAGGTTGGACTTTTGTTCATTGTGTGTCACCCACATCTTCTTAAAAATAGAAATAATGTGTACAGGGTTTCCCAACTATTGTGACCACAATTCACGACCTATTTCTCACAAATAATTTGTTTTCTAGACTTTTAAGCCAAGATAGCATTTGTGCATTTCCAGTTTTCATCGCATCTTTTCATCGCACAAACAGTGGAAAATCATTTTCAAGGAAGGGAGGGAGCCTCAACTTTGCAGATAGGGTGTTTGGGTAAAATTATGGATCATCCACTTTGATAAATTTCGGAAAACTTCAGAAACCCTTTTTTTAAAATAAACGTACATAAAATCACCTAACGTAAATCCTAAAGCTAGTATGTTTAAAGTAGGGGAAGTGACAGTAAAAACGTGCTTTAGCTATTACAAAACAACAACCAGAAAACAACAAACAAACAAATTTCAAAACCTTTCCTTAAATGTTTAGGAATTCTCATTTGCTCAACATCTAAAATAATACTTTTGAGAGACAGACGTCATCCAGAACATATTGCATAATTTGACACCTACTTTAACTATATACTACAGTTTTTTGTTACTAAAGCCTGTAGCGTAGAAAGATTGACCAATTCTTTGTCCATCAGACAGAGGAAATTGAGGTTTTTATCTCGCCTGTTATTCAACAGTAAATTTTGGTTGGTGTTCTCTATTAACTCTTTTTAATTCAATTAAGTTACATGACCAACTTTTGTGTAATGATTAGGATAGTGTATGCTAATTAATTTTACTTAACCAGGACTTCTTTTATAAGATGAACTCAGTTCACCAGCGCTTTTATTTTATCTAGCGAGAAAAGTGAACCGTCTGAACCAATTTCTAATTACTAAAGTATCATAAATTGAAATGAAATAAAATGAAAGAGAAACTGGGTCGAGAAAAAAATACCCCTGGAATAAATCAGCGACTGGGCAGATAAAGAAAAAAAATCATAAATTTGACCAAAAAATTGGAATTTACTTCAGTGTAACTCGGACATTTTTATACACTAGGTCACTAAAAGTAAGCTGGGACCTGGCATACACCTGTGATTATAAAATCGTATTCAAAAAATACCATTTGAAACTTCGCTCAATCTAGCTTAAAAAGGTACAGCTTCTTATAACACATAAGGTTACATTTACTTGATTGATTTCTTCGAAGGTAATATATAGTTTACAGTTTTGTATTATGCACAAGCATAATCGTATACATTTTTTTTGTTAGTTTTAACGTCATTTTCCCCCAGCAATTGGGGCTCAGACGGTGCCCTTCAGAGGGACTTCGATTTGGCAGTGAGGAATTGCTTGGCCGGATGCTTTTCCTGACGCCAATCAATGGCTTTTTTTTTCTTAGTAAAGTTCCAAATTCTCCTCGACAGCTCGGGGAATCGAACCCGGAACTCCTGGTTACTATGCAGTTGCACTAACCATTAAGGCACGGCTCCTCATAATCGTTTTTATCATATCAGGCAACAGTACCCATAACTATATTTGTACTTAACTCTTTTAATTAATGCGATAAACATAGATGCTCCGCTAATTGCCCAAATCTGCAACAACTACAAGACATTTTATCTAAACCGAAAAGATCTCTGGCCTTTGTAGTCTCTTCTTTTACTTTCAAGTTGATAAGTTTTGTTCCAGTCTCTTTGCTAGGTAAAATGGGAGCTGTGACTCATACAAGATTAAATACAATAATCTAAATTAATAGTCACCATGGATATCATCACGTTGTCATAACTATCATCGTCAATCTAGCAAAACCAAGGCGATTTATCGCCCTTGTTTTCATCAGTCACAGTTATGCTTTATGCAGTCAAGTTACATTGGGAATTTGGAATCCCTGTTAATGTTATCTGACTCTATTATACAGTACCTTCATCTTAATATGTTTGGGACTTTTAATAACCACACCAACCCGAGAACTTAAGAAATAGTCAAAGACGTTCCTCCTCTTTACTTTCATTAAATGCATAAAGCACAACAGATGTCTGCACATTCCAGTTTGACACAGTCCCTCCGTTTGGCCAGGTTTTAGCCATGCAATCTAAAGAAGGATGCTTAGGTCTTCGCATATTGTATTACCAGCGTATTTGGGTCACCCTACTCTTGTTTTCCCTTCCAATTCTACTTAAAGGCCCTATTAACAAAACGTTTATCATTTCTTCTCTTCAAACAGTTTCATGTTCAAACCAAATTATTCTTTTTTACTTTATTATGTTTGAAATGAGATTTGAGGACAGTATAAAGAACATAGCTGGAATCAGTATTGCTAGGGCAGTCAGATAAGCAAAAGACAGAGAAAATTGGCGAAGATTCTGTAGGGATGCCACGGCAGATCGTGCAAAAGATCTAACCGTTTGGTAATGATGATGATGTTTAAGATATTAACCTCAGCCTCAAAAATCCATTTGATACCGGGCAAAATACATTTATCTTGACTTGTTTGACCTGCCAATGCTCGCAGACAGTCGCTTTCAAAAGAAGACGTTATAAAATCTTTCGAGTGTCCGGGTTTCCTCTTTTTGCTAAGGTAATAGGTAATAGCAATACGAGGGTAATAATCCTATATGGTATGTATACAGGGAATGTATATACATACACATATACATATACATATATATACATATACATATATATACATATATATATATACAAAGATATATACATATATAGGTATGTTGTTTTTGATACCTTAGTATGGAAAAGATCAAAAGTTTCCATCCCAAGACCTTTGAAAAATAAGCTCAGCTTCAAATCAGGGTAGACCCCTGGCCCCTCCATCAAATTCCCCATTTTGCAATCACGATAACCAGCTTTACTGACACATCAAGCTCATCATTTACAAAATATTCACCTCATCGTAATGAGATTGAAGACAGGAAGCACATTGTTCACCATTTTTGTTATTTCAACTAACCACTTCGGGCAATGTTAAACAGAATAATGTTTTTAAGTCTTCAGAACGAATGATTTCCAGAGATCTGTCCACTTATTCTAGGTCTGGAAAAAGAACAAAGAGTGTTTTACTGATGTTAGGCTGTGTATGATACATTTTATGCTCTGTGAGTCACGTGATGAATTGTCTCTTTTACAGACATTATAAATAAAAAACCTATCGTCACATCATCTTTTTCAAAAATCTGGACATACTGTTGTATTATCCAAATAACCAGTGTGGTAAAATTACATTTTGAAGTTGAAAGTATTTAATTTAGCNATATATATATACAAAGACATATACATATACAGGTATGTTGTTTTTGATACCTTAGTATGGAAAAGATCAAAAGTTTCCATCCCAAGACCTTTGAAAAATAAGCTCAGCTTCAAATCAGGGTAGACCCCTGGCCCCTCCATCAAATTCCCCATTTTGCAATCACGATAACCAGCTTCACTGACACATCAAGCTCATCATTTACAAAATATTCACCTCATCGTAATGAGATTGAAGACAGGAAGCACATTGTTCACCATTTTTGTTATTTCAACTAACCACTTCGGGCAATGTATAACAGAATAATGTTTTTAAGTCTTCAGAACGAATGATTTCCAGAGATCTGTCCACTTATTCTAGGTCTGGAAAAAGAACAAAGAGTGTTTTACTGATGTTAGGCTGTGTATGATACATTTTATGCTCTGTGAGTCACGTGATGAATTGTCTCTTTTACAGACATTATAAATAAAAAACCTATCGTCACATCATCTTTTTCAAAAATCTGGACATACTGTTGTATTATCCAAATAACCAGTGTGGTAAAATTACATTTTGAAGTTGAAAGTATTTAATTTAGCTACTATATATCGCGATAGAATCTGATCAGTACAGGTATTTTTAATAAACTACAGTACTGTGACCTTCAATTTACACTCTTCCGTTAATTGCTACCTCCTTGTAAGGACACGAATTATGCTACTTTATTACAAAGCTGTACAAATATCTCCAATTACCTTCGATACAGGTTGATACTGTATTAATGTGGTTAACCCTAGCCTTTGTAAATCAATATCTGGATTAAACTAAGAATATGTTGATTTGATAGGAGTCGAAGTGGTCAAAACTGCTTTTTTGCAAATCAAGAAGGCCATTAATTTTGGGTGAACTTTAGAACAGTATTTCACGTTTGCTGAGGTTAAGTCTATTACTGAAAAGCATGAACTAACTTACGCAGAGTCTTGAATTACCAGGAGACGAGCACAGATAAATGAGTAGTAGTTTAGTGGGCGAATTTCATTCACAAACAATGGTAGATGCCTGTCAGAAAAACCCTAGTTGATGATGAAACAGGAATCCGTGACATTCTGTCTAAAGAAAGTATCTTTACCCATGCTGTGAGGAGCCGTGGCTTAATGAGTGCAACTCCACTGTAACCAAGAATTCCGGGTTCGATTTCCCGAGCCGACTAAAAGCATTTGGAACTGGAATAAAGAAAAAGCCATTGCTTAGCGTCAGGAAGGGCATCCGGCCAAGAAATTCCTTACTGCCAAATCTAAGTTTCTGTGAAGGGCACCGTCTGAGCCCCGATTACAGGGGGGAAATGACATTAAAACAAACTATAAAAAAATAATGCTCTAGCCAAGTTAATTGTTCTTACGAGTTTCAGTTACTATTTCTCTTACTTTAGACATCGGTCTTCTTATCATTGATTTATAAAAGCAAAGGTTGAAGACTAGCATTACAGAAACAAATTAAACAAAATTAAGAAATGTAATGTTTCCAACAAGGAAATTAAACGATCGACGAGTTAAGTGAAATAGTTTTCATATGTCAGTGGCTTTTACAGCTGTATCCAAGCTTAACCTGCCACAAAAAACTGATTGTAACTTTACACACAAATCTAATTGTCTATGGCAAAAGTTTGATGTTACCTTCAATATGTTTATTTATGTTTAAGTACACCTCTATGCATTTTGGAATCTGGATCAAAAGCAATTATTAGCCCACTAAAAAAATTAATAATAAAAGAGAATTCGTCTAAGTGAAACCTCCTAACATTGATTCCAATGTCTGTACAAAAAAATTTCCAAATGTGTTAGCCAAGAGTACTTATTACTTAATATAGCATATTGTGACACTTCATCATATAAATATCTAGCCAAACCCATACACTTTGCTTGATGATAGAGATGTATGCCCTGAAACATCGCCAAAAGACATGAAAGGACATGATATCCTCACCATTCAATATGTATCGCAGCATTGGACAGAGTAGGATACACAAGGTGACTTAATTTATTTGAGTAGATGTTTAAATTTCAGAAGTCCATAAAATCTATAAAATACATCTATTAGACCAATCATCCTGATTTGAAAAAAATGTAAACTTTAATTTCATACTAGAAAAATCATATGACCTAAGAGAAAGCAACAAAACGCTATGAACAGACCAAATGCCATTATTAGTTTTCACACTAAATATTCAGTACCATTCTTTCTTTTTTATATTCAAATGCTACTGAGATAATATATAGCAGAAAGAAACCTGTTTTCCTGGTTTGCAGAAATTTATATGTAAAACAGTTCAATATAACTTGCTGACAAATAAATCCAATAAACCTGATGAAAATTATATAGCAAGTGGTTAAAATATTAAATGTAGTATGGAAATTTAAGTTTAGTTGGTGTAAAGTTACCATTCTGCGGCTTATAAAAGCAATTTAAGAGTTACAGTATCTCCAAAACATTGTTTTATTCGTTAGTTGCTTTATTCAAGAAAAAAGAGTGACGATAGTTAAATAGAAGCAAAATTTATTTCTAGATCATCAAATGGTGTCTATGTTAACAGTGCTACCATTTATTTACAAAATACACTGCTTCCTTTCTGAATAAATGTTAGTCACTTTTATTACTAAATCTAAGATTCATTAACAGACACTTAACAAATTAAAATAATTAGGTTCTTTCGTGGTTTTAAAGTTAAAGATCCAACTCACAAAATGCTCTGTTATTCCTTAAGTTTGCAAAGTCGTGATGCACAGAAAGTCTTGACAAATGTAAGTTGTTTTCGCCTGGGAAAAGGAACGGGTGAGATAATTGAAGACCATAAAGTATCTAAGATACTCGCCACAGTAAACCAAGCAAAAGTGAAACTTAATAATATACTGAATTGCATTTCAAAATTTTACATGGGATGAAGCACTGTACGACTTCTTGGTTGGGACATATATCCTCGGTCATCCTTAAAAGTATTTAATATTCTGCGGTGGGATTTTTTAGTCTACAGTAGAACATTTAACCTCTATTTAATACTATGTATAAATTAACGAGATTTTCTAGGTATAAAAAAGATATTTAATAAAGGTTATGTAAACTACTTTTATCATCTTTGACTATAACGCAATTAAAAGTTAAATCCTCGATTATAGTATTTAAGATAATTACAACAAAAAGCCTATGACTAAGTTCAATTTTACCTTACTTGCCCCAAACTTAAGAAAATCGATTATTTTAGATAGATATATTTCACACATAGTGGTAGTTTTTATGCTTTCCAAAATTGGTTAAACATACTGGGGAAAAGGTGGTAGCAATTTCCTCGTTTTTACTTCGGCTTCTGGTTATTTGGCTTTTTGTCTACAGTCAAAAGCCTACCATTTGTTCACCCACAAGTAGCTGGGTCCCTGGCTAAATAAAGGTAGCGGATACGCAACCTGGCCCTTCATGCCATGAGTCTGTCGTGTCAGTCCATATCTATCTATCTATCTATCTATCTATCTATCTATCTATCTATCTATCTATCTATCTATCTATCTATCTATCTATCTATCTATCTATCTATCTATCTATCTATCTATCTATCCATCTATCTCTCTCTCTTTTTATTCATCCTTTTATATTTCTCTACTTATTTCTCTATCTATCTCTCTCTTTTTC
>RDPX01000419.1:349281-384986 GCA_003991215.1 Morbakka virulenta
ATCTATCTATCTATCTATCTATCTATCTATCTATCTATCTATCTATCTATCTATCTATCTGCATATATATAAGCTCTGTGCTGCACTGATGAGCCCACAAAGGGCGAAACAGTACTGTCTGCAGATTGAGTATATATATATAGATATATAGATATATAAGTGTGTATGTGTGCTGTTACGGTAACCTATATCAACCTTAAGGTCCATATCAACCCCATGGCTATAACTTTACTAATTCTGATCTCTTGCAGTTGTTTCATTCCTTTCTACTACGACTATTGTTATTTTTACTACTACTACGTCCACACTATTACTGCTATTGTTCCTACCATTCTCATTATTACGATTATCACTAATATTGCTGCTATAATATGCACGGCTACAATTATTCTCACTTAAAATGCTAAGATTACTATTGCTACTTCGCCTAACACACATACTTTTATTTTTCAGTCTTTATCATTGTTCTTACTGCTGCTAATAACATATCGAATATTATAACATATTAAACACAGAACAGAGAAAATTATATGTAACAGTCTACTTTGAAAGTGCACTTATTATATTACTTGGTATACATTTTCTAATAAAATATAAATAAATAAATTAATTAACTAGTAAAATATCAATCACTAATTAATTTGTCTATCTATCTATCTATCTATCTATCCATCCATCTATTCACCGATGTATGTAAGTATTTAAGTATGTGTGTATGTATGTAAGTATGTATGTATATATGTATGTATGTATGTATGCATGTATGTATCTATCTATCTGTCTATCTATCTATCCGTCCATCCATCTATTCACCGATGTATGTACGTATTTAAGTATGTGTGTATGTATCCAAGTATGTATGTATCCAAGTATGTATGTATGTATTTATGTATGTATGTATGTATTTATGTATGTATGTATGTATGTATGTATGTATGTATGCATGTATGTATCTATCTGTCTATCTATCTATCCATCTATCCATCTATTCACCGATGTATCTACGTATTTAAGTATGTGTGTATGTATGTATGCATGCATGTATGTATGTATGCATGTATGTATGAATGTATGCATGTATGCATGTATGTATGTATCTATCTATCCTTCAGTCAATTTATCTATCCTGCTTTTGTCCAATCTCTCAGCAAAACGAGTACTTCCGACATACCTGAATCAGATTCTCGATTATCTTGCTCCTTTTTAATCATTCCGTTTAACAAACCTGTTGATAGCAGTTCGCTGACAACACTTGTATTTACATGAAACTGGTTCTTTTGTGTGTGGCAGATCAAATTATCTGCTATGTCATCGGATCCTTTAATTCTGGTATTTAAAACTGTATTTAAGACACTTTGCTGTGAACGACCATTTCCATTTGAGGCATTTCTCGTCTCAGAGTTTGTAACTGAAGGGGACGCTAGAATCCTAATAGGTGGCCTAGAAAGTCCCATATGGTCAGAAAGTTCAAAACTATTATTTATCAATCGATTTTCGGTACACGAAGATTTTTCTGTTAATAATAAATTAGGCGAAGACCTGGAAGTATCTGTCGATAGTTCTTGTTCATTATTTGTTTTTTGTAGATCGTCTAATTGCGAAAGAAGTGGATTTCCTGGAAAATCAGGCGAAGGGGGACGTATTGAATTTGGCGATTTGTAAATTATGTCATTTGAATAATCATCGGGAAAAGAATTTAACGTGTCTACGAGTAATGCTTTGGATGAACCGTGTGAAGTATCAGCACTTGACAACTTCAAAGAACTGGAAGTAATACACTGCATCGATGTCGGTAATTCGGATAACGGTGGGCCAAATCCATGAATATTCTCGTGGGCCGGTTCGTCGAAAAAACTTGATAACCAGTCCACACCACAATCCATATCAGGTTCCGAGTTAGGCTAGGCGAGAAGAAAAAGAAAGAGTGAATAATTTCTTGTTTATTTAATAAAGGGAATTGTTGACAATAATAATAATAATGATGATAATAATAATGATAATATAATGATAATAATAATAATAATGATAATAATAATAATAATAATAATAATAATAATATTAATAAAAAATAAGAGTCTATAACACCGAGTATCTTCGATTCCTGCTTTGAAATGTAATGGTGTACAAGTGATGGTGTACATAGGCTTTGCTAACACTCCCCAGAGCTCCTATCACAACAGGTATCTCTTGCACCTTTTGCAAGTCCCAGAGTCTTCCTACTTCCATTTTCAAATCTTGGTATTTGTCTACTTTCTCTTTTTCTTTCTCTTCTATTCTTTTGTCAGCTGGTACAGCGATATCAATGATAAGGCATGTATTTTCTTTTTTATCAATTAATACGATGGCTTCTTGCCTCAATTACATTATCGCATTGTATATTGATGTCCCACAAACTTTTAATGTTATCATTTTTTATCGCTCCCTCCCGGGAATGTTCATATTATTTCTATTATTGCTCTGAACCATTCTTCCTGCATACGTCCCAGTGAATCCTTTTAGCAACTTCTTTTATATTCCCTTTACGCTAGCTTTTCAAATCATTATTACTATTATTATTAATATTACACATATATATGTATATATATGCATATACATATGTACATACATATATATATATATATATGCATATACATATGTACACACACACACACATATATATATATATATTCATATGTAACTTAAAAAGTAATAATGGAAAGGCAGAAAAAAATTCTTATTCTTTTCTATTAAAATTAAAGCTTATTTCTAATTAGATTAAGTACGTCTGGGCCTGTGTTTATGTTTTTTTACCCGTGATATTTTTGTTACTTCCAAAATCATAATCATTACACTTATATATCAATTACTTTTACAGTTCTGTTATTAAAGTTGATGAAGCAAAAAACATTTAGAACTAGATAGAACAAAATGGGCAATGTCAAAAATTCAACTTTTGGTCTCTATTTTTCAAAAATACACGCCTTGAGTAAATAACTTTTGCAACTTCAATTTTTACTTTTTGAAATTTACGGTGTTGAATTTTTCTCAAAACTACAGCTGAAAAAGATTTTTACTTTTTGAAATTTACGGTGTTGAATTCCTCGCAAAACTCCAGCTGAATACTGCGAGCTCTATAAATCAAATTGAAAACATTAAGAATGAAATAGAGAAATTGACCAAAAAAATAATATCAGAAAATAACCGGTGTGCACGTTTTTAACATGTGCGCATTCAGGAAAATATGGACACCGAATATACAAAAGAAAAGATAAAACAATATGGTATTGTTTGTTTTCTGTGACTTTGTGTGAAAACAATGATTAGCTGTGAGCAACAGTCACTGACTTGTTGATCTCAGACAATAGACTTACTAAGCGAATGGTACATGCTTTCTTTGTTGACAATTGTTTTGATCTTTTCTGGTGATAGATGCCATAAGGTCAGTGTGGCTTTTATCTCCTGCTGTTTCAAGCCTCCTCAGATTCCTTATCAGGCCTAAACATTTCTATTCAGAAGTAAAACGAAATATCATTGCTGTTCTTCATATTTTGTGCAAAATACTTGAAGGATTTTTTTTTCTGTTTCAGAGGAGAGTAAAATGTAAAAATTACGAATTAAGCATGGTAACCCCTCTTTACTTAACACCTTAAGGGTCTGTATTAATGTACAAAAGCTAATTAATTTGAAGAATTGCTTAAGTCTCTTTGTGGGGCTTTTAAAAGTTGTTACATCTTTGAAATCAAGAATTTTGTAACATTCCCATTATGCCAAAATTCACACCAAGTGAAAAAGATTAATTACCACTCCAATAATCTGAGATAAAGGATTGAAAATTATTGTTTTGTCCTTAAATGTTTCTGGGTTTGTGGATAAACAATTGAAAAATCTACTTCTTACAAAGCAAAGATAGCCAGAACAGGTTAACGATTAATTCAAAACAAATGTTCGGAAAGTAAGACAGGGCTTATTCTTCTTCTGGTCGTGGAATTTTCTCTTCCTTCATTCGAGTTAAGTCTTATTGAGGGTTGGGGTCAACCACTTAAATTTCCGTCTTCCATACCTTTTTTATCTTGACCATTTTCTTTCATCTTGGGCTCTCATCTCTTTCTTTATAGACTCCCTTCATCTCTTTTTTGCTTATTTACACTTTGCCTTCATCTTCCATTTTCACCACTCTTCTGATTTCCTCTATTTCTTCTCCTCTCTTTACTTGATCGAAATTCTCTTGCCCTCTCCGTTACACAGCATATTCCATTCAATCTGCAGATATCAGGATTCTCTCTGTGACTCTGTAGAGGGATCCATTTTATCCATCAGATCATGTGCATCACTCTTTAATGAAGATGACCTTCATGGAATTTCTGAAAAATTGATTTCCGTTATCAAGAGAAAACAGCATTTTTTAACAGTACACTTTTTCTTTTTGCTGATATAATAATTACTTCTATAATCATCATTATGGAACCACAAAAATTATTAATTAAGTAATTTCGAAGATAAGGAATTACTACAGAAAAATAATTAAAAATAAAGCTTGAAATTTGATTCAAGGCAATGGGAAAGAAATTAAATTATTTACAGATGTTCAGACGTTATTATAGTTGGTCCCGAATAAACATAATAAGCATACCAAGATGTTGTACAATAAAAAGCTGCTGTTTGCTATACCAGCTAAAAAAATCATTGAGATGCATGGTTTAGAAGCAAAGATCCTAAATCTCATTGTTGATGAAGTGAAGAAGATGTTGAGACAATTCAAACAGGAGTTCTCCCAGGTAGTTCGATAGTCGACTATCTTTAACTTATACAGTTCAATTAAATCAGCAGAGGAGTTCAAAGCAACACAGTTATTTGTCTTCCTGTTTGTTCCTCTTCTTTTTCCTCCTATTTTCTTTTCAAGAAAAGCCACCGCCATCATCATCATCACCATCGGTTTACCGCCTCAGTCGAGATCGATCATACAATTCTCAGTCAAGAAACCATTTTACCCCCTCCCAGCCCGTGGCCACATTTGGGTGCCTTAGTCTTCAAACACTTGTTGGGAGGGAGCCCCTCAAGTATGATTCAAAGCTGCTTTCCTCTTTGCATGGAAGAAGTAGACAAATGCTATGCTCTTTGCCGAATTATAGTGGATGTAATACGGACGAGTTATCCATTTATATGCTCTAAAGTAACATGCCTGTACTCATCAAGGGAGACGTAGTATATCGGTCAAAAGACTTGAACTCAGTTTCCGTGATTAATTTCACAAAAGGAAAATATTATTACCTACTTGCATAATCAGCTTGTCTTTCTTCCTCTGTTATTATTCATGTCTTTAGTAATGCAATATTGTTCTATTTCTCTTTAATAATTATTAGGGACTTCATGAAATTTCAAAATTTGATGATCTTAATTTTACTAAAACTTTGATCGAGATGGTTACTGCTGAATACCGTTCTTGGTTTAAATAAACCACAATCGAATCTCCTCTTCGTAACTAATTAGAAATATATAACTGTGTAATTATTTTTTCTATTTTCACAAATAAAATGTGTTTAAAACTCTGTAGTCATTTTAAGTAAGGAATTATGAATCAAGTAGAATTAAAGAAGAGCGGAATAATTTGATGATTAACCTAAAGGTCTTAGTTTATAAGAGAAAAAATTACTTAGCAGAGAGTTTTAAAGGCAGACAATTAAAGAAAGAATATATGATATTATTTTTTCTGTTTTCACAAATAAAATGTGTTTAAAGCTCTGTAGTCTTAAGAATAGAAAACAATAAGACTCTAGACGTTATGTGGCCTTGGTTGCAGAGCTGAAAGAATTGAGTGACTAATAAATGTGACTAAATCTAATCGAGGACATTTAAATGGGAAACAGTGCGCCTGCAGAGGCATGAGAACAGTACTTCACACAAGGACAAACTGTTGCTTTAACATAGTATAATATGGTATAAGTTTAATATGGTATATGCTGTAAGTTTTGAGCTGTGGCAAGGCTTAGATAAAGGAGTGGTGTGTGTTAGTCATTGTCTTCTTCATCGTGGTCGTCGTCAGCATCATCATTACATCATCATCATCATCATCATGGTCATCGACACTTATGTTGCCTTGACCCAATAACTTTACTTCACAGTCCCCACCCACAATTAAATTTTCTTTCAAGTGCACAGAACTTTTAGTTTTCCATTATTCAAACGCATAACAAACACCTGAGAATGCATTGTCTAAGTGGAAGTGATAATACTTATTGATGGATTCACAAATGTCACGAAGCATTAACTTATTGTAACTTTTGCTTCAGCGAAGAAATTGGTATTGACAGGCCCGCTTCTCGTTTAAAAAAAACTATAAGTGGTAAATGGTGGTTGTCCCTTAGTTTCCTTGGTGAGCTCTCTTTCGCTCGAGCACCCATTTCTAAATCCTGCTTTTTGCCTCCACGCAGAGACAACGCGTTTGTCAGGGCTTATTGTATTTGGTGATGTCGTTTGACTTCAGGTTGACTATAATTAACCCAATTTAAAGACGCGTTTAATTTGTGGCATTTACAGCATCAAGCATCACTCCTGATGTAATAAACATTTTAATCTTTCAAGCATAGGTCCATAAAGCAATTCTTTTGTTTTGTTAGTAACGTTTTCCTATTATTTACTTGCATGCTCCCTGTAACATTATCTTTTAATATTTTTCCTTCTATGTAAACACTTTATATTGTAAACAATAATTATTCTGTACAAAGGCGTGTTTTTTCTCTCATGCAATTTCCAATACTCTTACAATGGGAAATGTCTCATTAGCTCATGTGCACACGATCATTATTATATTAGCTTAAATCCGTTAAGCCAATTAAACTTGAATCATTTCCTATGGGTTTTAAATGAACTTTGATTGTGGACAAAACATTTCCATAGTTTTTACGGCATAAAATGGCAAGTTTTCAATTTTGCCTATCTAGTACCCAAAAATAATCAAATAAACTATATATTACCTAACAATAGATACGAAAAAATGAAACTATTGGCCCACACAGTCGGTCATCAGGTATCACGTCGACGTGGAAAATTCCTATTAAAATATTCTGATCTCTTCAATGTACGAGTTTCAGCTAAATTAACTGTAACCTTTCTGTAATCTTCCTCAAAACTATGCAGCAATTAAAATCGGTATCATTACAGGCCGATAAAGGCTCACTGTAATTTTAGAGCAGACTAGATCTCTTGATTTAAAAAGATAGATATTGATGACTGGGGAAGCCAGCCACTGTGCACTGTAAAAATTTTCAGAGGACCTCATTCACTCTTTCAAAGAACGAGCAGCACTGTGTAGTGGTTTTTCAAGGTGGTGCTTTTTTTTTTTTTTGTCGTCTTTATGGTAAGCAAAACAACATGTTTTGTCAGAGAAATTCTCTTATTCAAAATTTTATTTTTGAAAAATACTTAATCAATCATTTGTAGCCATCATTATCGATACAAACATCACACGCTGGTTTTAGTTGAACTAGACAATTGTTGCTCGACTTATCAAGGATCTCTGCACCAAGCCCATTATTTACTGTTATGGGATAGGGATACGCGACCATGTTTAAAAGTCATAGCTGCCCTCAGATGGTATATATAAAGAGAGATATTACATAAATAAATGTAAGTGGTGAATTTTTATTGGACCCTGGGAATAAATAAAAACAGACCATTAACGTTACATTTCCTGGAGAGACACCAATATTAGTCCCATGATCTCATGTTTCCGGACACCGCTTAGTACTTCCCGTGTCAAGAAGAATTGAATAGGCCCGTTAAAAAAAAATGAGTCAAAAAGACGATGGGTTTTATATTACAAAAATGGCACTTACACAAGATCTAGAACTAAAAAAAGAGGCCCAGACGTAACTGGTTCTCATACTCTTCGTACCTGTAATATTACCAAATATTGGTATTTCCGTGATACTGAACCTGGAGCCAAATTTAACTGTCAGTCATGCACAACTTATCAGTATTATTAGCANGTAGCCATCATTATCGATACAAACATCACACGCTGGTTTTAGTTGAACTAGACAATTGTTGCTCGACTTATCAAGGATCTCTGCACCAAGCCCATTATTTACTGTTATGGGATAGGGATACGCGACCATGTTTAAAAGTCATAGCTGCCCTCAGATGGTATATATAAAGAGAGATATTACATAGATAAATGTAAGTGGTGAATTTTTATTGGACCCTGGGAATAAATAAAAACAGACCATTAACGTTACATTTCCTGGAGAGACACCAATATTAGTCCCTTGATCTCATGTTTCCGGACAACGCTTAGTACTTCCCGTGTCAAGAAGAATTGAATAGGCCCGTTAAAAAAAATGAGTCAAAAAGACGATGGGTTTTATATTACAAAAATGGCACTTACACAAGATCTAGAACTAAAAAAAGAGGCCCAGACGTAACTGGTTCTCATACTCTTCGTACCTGTAATATTACCAAATATTGGTATTTCCGTGATACTGAACCTGGAGCCAAATTTAACTGTCAGTCATGCACAACTTATCAGTATTATTAGCATATAATCAATGTGTTAATACATGAATTGTCCATTATTTACTTGAAAATCGAAAGTAGTATTGGCAAAACTCATCATCAATCTTCCTAATGGAACTGCAATTATTTTTTAGCAACAAGGACAGAGCTTTTGTGAGATCCTGTTAACAGCACTCCGAAAAAAAAGCAAGGGAAAGAGAAAAAGACAATAGCATTGAGTACAAGGTAATTGCTATTCTTTTCCATCGGTCATTTAAATGCCTCCTGTTAACAAGGCAACCTTGCTAGAATGCCAACCATTAAAAAAGGTAAATTCCAAACCTATTACATACGAAATGTAAAAATAGCCTGTAAAATATCACTAGGCAACGGTACATACCTGTTTTATCCTAAACTCGACTGAAAATTGTGTTGAACCTAAAGTTGCTTGATGCCTGCTTGACCTATTCTTCCTCCATTGTATTAAGTCGTTATTGAAAGCAGAAAAGAGGGCTTCATTGGACACAGTGAGGGAAAATAAGAAATCAAAGACCTCGTACTAGGCAAGATTAACAGCAAGCGTGCTCGCTGCAGGTAACCAACGAAGTCTGGAAGTTCGCCTGTTCAAGAACCTTAATTCGCCAAGTCCGGAAACTAATAATGACAGGGCAATAAAACTAATAATATTGAACTGGCATTAATTTGCAAAACTCTGTGGTAGTTATATTTGAATCTCACATTCAAAATGGCTTGAAGGGATTTCATTGTTTTGATTTAAATCTGTATCTGAGATTGGCATTCACAAGGCAGAGAAAAATTGATTTGTGTGTTTTAATATGTTTGTAACTGGAGTAAAATGCCACAGCTAGTCTTGATCAAAATACGAAGTGTGAATCAGAGGAAAAAAGAAATTCAAGATTTTTAAACGATGCCAAATCTCACAGTCTAACAAAATAATCTGGTATTCATTTTTACTATGAAATGAAATACAAAGCTTTACAACAAAAGCACTTAAAATCCCTCCTGACGTCTGCGAAATGCAAGTTTTAAAATGTATTGGCCAAGCGATGCCATTGAGTTTTGCATCTGACAAGGGGGAGGAGACCATTGACATAACAAGTATCCTTCCAATTGGATGTGTCTAAAGAAGATTCCAAATGGTAGAGAAGGGTTTTCTTCAATCAGTAAATCCTTAGGTGAGGGTGCTAAACTCATAGACACTCTCTTGCACAGTAACAAAATTATATTCTACATCCCTATTGACGTCTGTTACATTTGAACTCTGGGGCGAGCCCGTTAGAATAAATGAAAAATACGTGCGCACAAACACAACGTCAGCTTGAAGTGGATTGCTCTCACCAAGTAATGCTCACTGTGCACATAAAAACTAACCAAAAAATGGAAAAGAAGGTGTATGGGGAGAAGGGTGTGCGTGAATAACACCAAAAGAACTATTTATTTTCAAACAGTTCAAGTTCCAGGTGAAATAAAAACAATTTCTGCAGCTAGAAAAAGGACATCGACCCCTTTGTCCCATTTAAAAACCTGTTCGTCGAAAACGTTCTCACAGAAATAAATGAATGACTCTTGGATATACTACCTTACTGTTACTGATCCTAAGCATTAAATCAAATTAAATGGGTTTTTTTCGTCTCGCAATAAATTATTTTCTGTGAAAACACTCTAATATTCGCAGACAAATGGCAAATGCAGTTTTCTCTTTTGATAAAAATAGATAATATTGATTTAACTCAGTTGCTATTTGTTTAGCTCTCGACAGAAATCACCAAATGTTAAATCATCATCCACCTGTCAGTCGGTCCATCTCATTAACCCTCATCCTTGAATGGCTTTCAGCCTTGATATGTGGTGACTCACTTCTTTTTTTTGGCTTTAACGTCATTTTCTCCCAGCAATTGAGGTTCAGACAGTGCCCTTCAGAGGACCTTTGCTTTGGCAGTGAGGAATTTCCTAGCCGGATCCCCTTCCTGACGCCAACCAATGGTTTTTTCTTTTGTAAAGTTCCAAATTCTCCTCG
The DNA here is from genome assembly GCA_003991215.1 of Morbakka virulenta. NCBI lineage: Eukaryota > Metazoa > Cnidaria > Cubozoa > Carybdeida > Carukiidae > Morbakka > Morbakka virulenta. The sequence continues at coordinate 359,789 of RDPX01000419.1, forward strand.
CCGGCTCGAGAAATCGAACCCGGAATCCCTTGGTTACTGTGCAACTGCACTAACCATTAAGCCACGGCACCTCATGTGGTGACTCACTTATACATAAAAAAACAAACTACCCAGCTACCATTTCATAAAAAAACCAACTTGAACAGACGGGCAAGCTACCAATTTTTTCACCATAGAAATCAATGCCTAATATTCAAGTGAAGAGTGGGTGGGTGCTTAAATCCACAGATTGCCTTGCAAGAGATTTGTGATTAGAACCCTTTCCCCCAGCTACGTTACTGGAAGTACTGCATCTAGTTTTTTTCTCCGTTCTACGTTGCATATTACTAACTTAAACAATAACATAAAAAAAGTGCTTCCAAAATTTTGATACATTATAGGATGCCAAATATATCATGGGCTGACAAAATAGCAAATGAAAATGCAATTAAAAAAAGCGAATACCAACAGCCAACTAATGAGGCCACAAAAAAATGAACAGTGCAGTTTTGGGGCATCTGATCAGAAAAAACATTTTCAGAGTTTTTGGGGAAAGATTAATGGAAAGAGCAAAAGAGGAAATCTAAAAAGACCGGTAAATAATATCATCAAATGGACTGGTTCTGATTAGTAATAAGAACTGCACATGCCAGACTTAAATGGAAGGCTGTGTCATCCACCCCATGATCAGTTCGTGTAACATGGTAGTAGTAGAAGTAGTAGTAGTAGTAGTAGTAGTAGTAGTAATAATAATAATAATAGTAGTAGTAGTAGTAGTAGTAATAGTAGTAGTAGTAGTAGTAATAGTAATAGTAGTAGTAATAGTAGTAATAGTAGTAGTAATAGTAGTAGTAGTAGTAGTAGTAGTAGTAGTAGTTGTAGTAAAAGTAGTAATAGTAGTAGTAGTAATAGTAGTAAGAGTAGTAACAGTGGTAATAGTAGTAATAGTAATAGTAGTAGTAATAGTAGTAGTAGTAGTAGTAGTAGTAGTAATGGTAGTAGTAGTAGTAATAGTAGTAGATAGTAGTAGTAGTAGTAGTAAAAGTAGTAATAGTAGTAGTAGTAGTAGTAGTAGTAGTAGTAGTAGTAGTAGTAGTAGTAGTACTAGTCCGTATTTCGATTATGACCAACTTTATCATGCTTTTCTTCGTCACACGATGGTGAAGCAGTTGCCTTACTATAAGTCTTTTCTTCAGATGCTATCATACATTTGCTTCTCCTTTTTGGTCTCCCTGTTCGCTCTAACAATTTTAAACTTTTCTGCCTCTGAAACGTCAGTGGCATTTTCCGATCCAAGGCGGCATTGAAATGCTGTTGACGTCGATAGCCGGGAATTCAAAGATTATTATGCCCAAGTAGCTCCGATTCCGCTGGAAAATGCAAAACGTGAGTTGTTTTTACGGTGATTTAATTACGTTTACGTGTTTTCTAAATGCATTTAAAGGGTCGACTTATATTCGAAAAGAACCTTTTGCTCACTTTTTTGTCATGCCGACTCATGTTCAGCGTCGACTTGTACTTGCGCATTTTACGGTGTTTATTGATAAATCATAATTTACTTGGCCATTATTTCATGGCATATTATGACAGGGAAGCTTTTACTTTCCGTAATACACAAATGAAAAAGGGCGGCATGTCTTTCGTCAGTAGATAATCCACAGACAACCCCCAACGCCTGCGAGGTATTTTTCTCTTCCGATTCCCAGGTCATTAGAAAATAACAAAGAGATATTCTCCTTAAAACTCCCTTGTGAAAGTTGCAATTTGTCAATATAAAACCACGGTCATCTTAGATTAACTGTCAACTGTGTACATAATAAAAGCAATGCAAATGGTGAAATGGAACATAAAAAAGTCAGTTGTTGATTCAACTGTGCCAATATTGATATTTTGACGAATATATCGTTGTCTCACCTGAGATTTATTGCAATGCAAACCAACGGAACGCTCTTCAACAAAAAAATGGTAGTAGTGAAATGGTCTTTTGAAATTAATTAGTGGAAGGCATGAATTCTCTTTGTTTGTTTCAGGCGGGGGAGGAGGGGGAAAGAACCCTTTTTCTTTGTTCTACTTTGTTGTCTCGAAAAGAATAGACGTCACAAAAACACAATGTTTGTGTTTCTGATTTCTTCACTCACAGATCCACATTGATTTTGTTTGGGTGAGAAAAGTGAAAGAATAAATAAAACGTTCACCTGGAGCTTTGTTTTGTTTTGTTTTGTTTTCTTTGGATGTGATTCTTGAGACGCACAATGTCATTGCTGTCAAGATGCTGGTAACATACCAAATGTGTTTTTGAAAAAGAGATATAATAGGAAAAGAAATGCTTCGGCTTATTAAGAAAAATGAAGACGAAAATACCATATCATTATTATGAAAAAATTGACTTGGCCAGATACTAAACAACAACCAAATGACGTTTGTGATGGAAGGAAAAGCGGAGAACAAGAAAAAGATAAGAAACAGCAGTGTACAACCAGCCGATGAAATGCTTTTTGGTAAGCTGTGCTCAACGTGAAACCAAGAAGGGAAAATACAGAACTGAATGGAGAGGTCGGATACTGGGTCTTTCATTGATGGTACCCCTGGTAAACAGTGGCGCCATTTTTGTTTTCACAGATTCTCATTTATGAAAGACCTGAAAGGAAGTAGCTGATCAAGAAAAAGTAGGACAGAAAGCACCCAAGACAACATAAAATGAAAGACATAGGGATCGGCCCTACAGGACCCACGGTGGGAAGGTCCTTCCTCTTGGGTTGGTCTACAGCTGGTGCTCAAGTATATCGAGACCACCTGCCCTGCATTGTTGAGCCCTGTAGCCGAAGACCCGACCAAGGAGATACCAGAACTCTACACTTGATCTTAGACAAAAGGCCGAGAAGCGATTTGTTGGATAATAAAACCTGATTTTGAGCAGACCGCGAAGAAAATAAATTTTGAGCAGACCTTGAAGAAAATAAATTTTGAGGAGACCGTGAGGAAAATAAATCAGGCTCTCCCCTAAACTCCTGCAAGCTACCCGCGAGGAGTTTAGGGGACAGGGGGCTAAACACTTCCAACCCTTCGAATTTTCTGGCATTTTCTCATGACTTTCTTATGATTCCAAAATTATTGCCTGTCAAAAAGCATCTTACAATACTGTAACTGACCGATTAGAAGTCCAAGACTTAATTAACGCCCAGTCCGAATAAGCGTCCGGAGTTTTAATAATTTCTCCCAAACGCCAGGGTTTCTGTCTGTATGTTTGTTTGTCGATTGGTCTCTGGTCCTCTCTTTTTTAGCCTCCGTCTGTCTAGCTTTCCCCCCCCCCCTCTCTCTCTCCCTCTCTCTCTCTCCCCCCTNTGCTACTTTTCTCCTTTACCTATTTTAAATTACAATGGACTTATCAGCCTGTCTCTATTTGTTTCCCATATGAAAGTAATGATTTACATTTGAAATAAACAATCATGGAAATAGTGTACGCTGCTTTCACAAATTATATACATTAAATGTAGACGTTTATGTATTACACATTATATATGTGTGTATATTTGTGTGTTTTATGCACCCATAATTATGTAGGAAATAAATTTTTTAAGACACACTTTACTTATATTTATAAGGTTTAAAAATAAGTTAAAATGATGACAAGGACTGATTCCCTCTCTCCCTCCCTCACTCCCCCCACCTCTCTCTCTCTCTCTTTCTTTCTTTCTCTCTCTCTCTCTCTCTCTCTCTCTCTCTCTCTCTCTCTCTCTCTCTCTCTCTCTCTCTCGATCGATCGACAGAGACAGAGACAGCTAGTCTCCCCGACGAAACAAATTTTTTTACTACCTTTTTATTGTCGGTATGATCATGAATGAATTTATATGGTCAAATACAAAATTCTCGTCCGTGTATTTCCTCTATTGACGTTGCAAATGACCAGTTGCATTTATTACCCACCTCACTGGAACAAAAGGTGGTTTTACTTTAGATGAAGAGTACAAACTAACCACTTTATATTTCCTATTATTTACCACTAAATTGCTGTTTCCGTGCACCGCTGTGCTTTTTTCACAACAAATTTAACTATTTGTTAAGTAACTGTTTTAGTTTTTTTAGTTATTTAATTTTATAGATTTCTTAAGGTTTATTTTGGTTTTTTTTAGTTTTTTAATTTTTTTTAGTTGTTTTTAGTTTTATGGTACAATATGATCTTGGTGATTTATCATATTTACCTTTCTCTACCACCCGAAGAAAATAAGTTTGTCAATTCCAGGTAGAAGAATGAACAGTGGTTGAAGAGCTTTTGCTGCCAGAAAAAGTTGTTGAAATATCGAATATGATTAACAAAGAGTTGTGCTTTTTGTAACATTTTCGTGGTTTTGAAGTCTTTGGTTTTAGGTGAACATAAGATCAGCAATCAAAGTAATAGTACCTTGTCAATTGCTGAATCACTGGAGACACCATGAATTCTGCTGGAAAAAGTGGTTGAAGGAAAACAGAGGTGCATGTCCATACACTGTTTTCGGACTGGTTGCATGGTGGTTAGCAAGAAGGAAGATCACAATGGAAACTAAATGCTGAAACTAACAAAACTGAACAAGAAAAAAGTTTAGCTATTAAGGCAGTAAGGTGACAGGTAATCATATCGAAAGGAACGTTGGCATTGCAAAGAGTGCTTTTGGAAACATAGAAAAGGTAGTGTGAAATCGTGCTATCTTATTGAAGACAAAATACTGGATTCCTATATTAAAATATGTCTCAAGTAGCAGTGAGCGCTAGACTATATTACCCCCAATAGAAGATTAACTTTAAAATTTTGAGGTTTGATTTTATAGACAAATTAAAGAGAACATCCTCGATGGCACGTGTCAGTAACGAAGAGAAGCTCTTGAAAGCTAGATCAGATAAAAGCTTCATAAAATCAACCAGGAAAAGACAACTTCAGGTTTTAAAAAATATAGTGAAAAAGTAGAAGCTTATAAAACAATATCTGTCCGAACGCCTTGAAAGAAAGAGAGATAAGGGAAGGAGAGATAGGCTTTTTAGAAAGTTTGGAGGCTTGGATGGGCGAAAAACTACAAGGCGAGAAAAACAAATTACTAACCAAGGTTTTCTACAGACATTAAAGGGAAGGAAAATGTTGAAAACATGACTACGGACCTTTTGAAACAATATGGCACCTTGGGAGGGAAGAGATGAAGCTTTGTTAGAGAAGTGTTAATGATAAACTAAACACCATGCAAGTGTGTTAATACACATTGCAGCACTCAAACTTAATATTTCCATGGTAACTCTTTTTCTAATCCGCCATTTCAAGGTTGAAATCAGTGGGAGTACTGTGTGATAGACTAAATTGACACTACAAAGACCAGTTTAAACGCCCACTTTACTATGTTACTTTGTAGCGACGTTTCGAAAACACTTCTTGTAGTATCGGGTACAATGTTTGGATGTGTTTTTATTTAGATGGTTGTAGGGAATCGAAATAGTTATGTCTTGTTTACTGGTCGAAATATATATGCCCATGTATTCAGAGATACACTGGTTGAAAATGCAATTCGATTCAGTGCTATAACGTTGACATTTTTGTCGTAATGGCTTTCAGATATATGGTAACTTGAAGGACATTCAGCCGATATAATGTTTGTTTTCTTTAGAATAGAACGTTTTCGATGGTTCTTTGATTTCGTCCAGTTTTATACAAGTCCAGTGCAAGGGGGCAAAAGAAGAGATTTACCCTTGGCCCACGGTTCGCTTTTCCGTTTTAATTCAATGTAGACATATTATCTCTTCGGGTCTACTTTTCACTTACCATCTTAAAAGATGCTCTTATGAACGACTTAAGCTCGTTTCTTCTCCACTTCTAAACAAATTTTGATATGATACAATAACTTGTTACACAGTATTTTTATGAAGATTCTGTGGTTGGCATTGATTTTTATAATAGCAGCGATTTTCAATAACTGATAAACAGATAACTGCCTTTTTAGCAGATTGCTTATGTCTGAACCTCAATGTCATTTAATCTGTCTAAGGACTTTTTTACATGGTATTTTGCTTCGCTTCCTCGTTTTACCTTTGTTCTTTCAGAGTTACTAATAAACTATCTGGTAGTACTAATTTCTACCTTATCTAATTAAAGTTATTTAATTGGTCTAAATTCCCTGCTCTAAATCCTCTTCTTCTTCTTCTTCTTCTTCTTCTTCCTCTTCTTCTTCTTCTCCCCTTTGTTTGGTCTTACGAAAGGGGAGAACAAGTAGGAGATAATCATTCAGAAGAGTGATGTTGCAATAATCAAGATACTTTTTTATGTAGAATATTGCAACTTTGTTGCTGCAGTTAAAAAATGGAAGCCTTCCGGTGAAAAATGGGGTCGAGTGCAGTAAAATCCACACTTGGTTTTTTGAGTTTTAGGGGAGAGTATCTATCTTTTGTACTGGGTTTTTGAAATTATTTAGATAACTGCATGTTCCAATGAATTGAACGTTCAGTTGCCGGTCTCATTTCCATTGGAAAACATCATGATCACATTTGACCTCGAAGGTTAATTTTTGTTTCGCCTGACAAAAAGGAGAGTTTCAATTTTCTGCTTGGTCACTTGTTGTGCAAAGCGATCGTGAGTTGAAATATGGAATGTTTGTATTCTCAATAAGACAGTCACGCATAATTTTACAAAGAACATTGATAAATACTGGTAGCTGCTGTTCGCTCCATCTTGAAAAGGAACGTTATTATTTTCAGGACAAAAGCTATTAATTCTATTAAAATGGAAGTATCTTAACTAAAATCAAAATTTCTCAATCCTACCTTTTCTCCAATGAACAAAAAGTCAAATGCACAGGTGTTGACAATCATCTGTTTTGAATTTAGTCTCTCAATATTCCAATCATTGCACCGTAACAATATATGAGAAAAAGAGCTTGCATGCAACGCTAAAGGTTAGGTAGGGACCTTAACTGTTACAGATGTTCAGGCTGTTGTGTAGATTACATTATGGATTTATTTGCTATTTGTTTCTGCATCTATTTGTTTTATGCTGCAGTAGATAGCATTAGCCACTAGATTATGTAAAATTTTGTCTAGCATTTGCACTATCAATCAGTCTAACAGACCATTTCCTGTCGTAATCTTCTTCTTCTTCTTCTTGATCTTTCGGCTGCTCCCTTTTAGGGGTTGCCATCGCAGATCATACGCCTCCATTTTGTGCGGTCGGCATCGTCTTCCCTTCACACTTCCACCCCCCCCCCAGTAGCAATCTGAGGCATTTTAAACAAAACCAAATCTTTCTTTACCCCTTACTTGTTTTTTTCCAGTTCAGCTATCGAAAAAAGTTATTCCAATCGATCCTTGTACAATGCGCAAGAAATTAGGGCGTTTGTAGATGTGAGAGCTTTATCTTGTCGTAAGCTTTTTCTGAGCTACACCTCGAGGGGGTACTTCTCAAATCCTCAGACTATGAGTAAAGTTCTTACATCTGTGGCTTCCTCNTTTATTATTTTCAGGACAAAAGCTATTAATTCTATTAAAATGGAAGTATCTTAACTAAAATCAAAATTTCTCAATCCTACCTTTTCTCCAATGAACAAAAAGTCAAATGCACAGGTGTTGACAATCATCTGTTTTGAATTTAGTCTCTCAATATTCCAATCATTGCACCGTAACAATACATGAGAAAAAGAGCTTGCATGCAACGCTAAAGGTTAGGTAGCGACCTTAACTGTTACAGATGTTCAGGCTGTTGTGTAGATTACATTATGGATTTATTTGCTATTTGTTTCTGCATCTATTTGTTTTATGCTGCAGTAGATAGCATTAGCCACTAGATTATGTAAAATTTCCTGTCGTAATCTTCTTCTTCTTCTTCTTCTTGATCTTTCGGCTGCTCCCTTTTAGGGGTTGCCATCGCAGATCATACGCCTCCATTTTGTGCGGTCGGCATCGTCTTCCCTTCACACTTCCACCCCCCCCCAGTAGCAATCTGAGGCATTTTAAACAAAACCAAATCTTTCTTTACCCCTTACTTGTTTTTTTCCAGTTCAGCTATCGAAAAAAGTTATTCCAATCGATCCTTGTACAATGCGCAAGAAATTAGGGCGTTTGTAGATGTGAGTGCTTTATCTTGTCGTAAGCTTTTTCTGAGCTACACCTCGAGGGGGTACTTCTCAAATCCTCAGACTATGAGTAAAGTTCTTACATCTGTGGCTTCCTCCGAGTCCATAAAGTTACGAATTTTCAAAATTATTTACACACACACACACACACACACCAAAATTATAAAAAATTAAGAAGTCTTAAACAGCTCTGAAAGTATAAGTAGTTTTCGCCAGGTGAAGGCTACAGTTTACACAATATGTAACATAAAAAGGTAATTTGGACATGAGATTAAAAATTCTTGATTTTATTTCATTCATTTAAAGCCATTGATGTAGGATATTTATTATTTCGTGACTCGTAAACTTTTTCTGAACTACATTTGGAGAGATACTTCCTTCATCGTCAGCCCGACGATGTGAGAAGTATCTTTCGAAACGTAGCTCAGAAAAAGCTTAACTCACGACATGGTAAAAATCCTACATAAAGTATCATATCAGAAATAGGGTAAAATTATATTACAAAGAGGTAAACACCTGGTAAACATCTGTCGTTAAATGAAGAGCTGTGTTTTAGCTATTAGATGTAAAAAAATATACGAGCATTGTACGATTTACTTGGGGACCTGAAAGCAGATTCGATATTAGTTACAAAGAGTATCGTCCCAAAGACAAAGGTCATTTATTTTAACTAACGAGTGTTTGGAGACATTCCGAGACAATATCTTACTAATTTAGTTAAAAAAGCTAGACACAGGCTATGTGTATTGAAATAATTTTCGGTAATTTGAACAGAAATCTGTATAATTAAAAAAATTAGCATCATATAATTTACATAGAATAGTACTCGAATTTTTCTATGACTCCTTTTTGCCTTGAGATTGAGTACGGGTTTTTTAAGGGTGGTAATAGTAATGACTTAATTGCGGTAGTGGGGGGATGTACAATAGACGTGATTAATAGTTCATTACTGTGCTAATATTATTTGGCTTTTAAAGATCAACTTTTGTTTTGTGGCAGTAACGGAATCAATTGCAGTTTTCCGGTGGATCAGAATTGAAAAAGCTACTTATTCTTTAAACATCCAGGGATCACCTGACAGAACTTTGTTTAGAAATCTCTATCTTTCAGTATTATGTTACCACAAAATAGACATAGTATGTCGCAATCACCTGAAGTCCTGAAGATAATTTTACTGTTTCTTCACGCCAAAAGGCAGTGACTTAGAGGAAAGTCACTTCATTATGAAGTAATTCATGGGTGCAAGATGAAACCACAAAATGCCTTCTGTACCACAAAACCACAGCGGGTTTCAACGAAATCCATCTATTGTGACATTAGGTTGGCTTCCTGCTAGACTTAGTTCAAGATTTCGGATTTTCGTTAGCAGGAAAACAAAACAGGACTTTTGATGGGAAAACGATATTTAGGGTCAAGCAAGAAAACCTGCTATTGAAAGAAACTACAATACCTTTCTATGATTTGAATGTGTTATTTTGCATTTCAAGAAAAAAGGAATATTTATCGTATTTTCTTTTAAAAGTTTGAATCTTAAATATAAGTGTAAAAGGATTAATACTGGAGGAAATAAAACGCTTGGTTTCATAATATGAAATCAGTGGTTTGCTAGACGAACTCATACATCGTCCCATTCAAGTGAAATACATATTTTTTTTGTAACTTAAGAATTAAAAATAGTACATTACTATCTCTAAAAGAACAATTGTGAATACTAAAAAAAAGGAAATATCTTCCTGTCTGAAATGCAGTGAAGAGAGCTCGTTGCGAAATTGGAGATACAATTTTAAAAATTGTGACGGATCTCACAGTATCGAAAACACATATATTACATCCTGTTTACGACATTCTACTATGAATAGTAATGGAGTGATTATAAACATTTGTGAATATTTGTGATCGCTTACCACAGAAGAGCCAGTGTGTCCAAAATTATCTTGGAAGTCCGAATCACTGATAATGTTGTCCAATATATTTCCATTACTATGCCCATAGTCATCCAAGGTTGGTTCCTTTTTCACTAAACTTAAATCCAATTGAAGCCGTTCCATTCTGAAGTAATAATAGCCCCCTAATGTAGAAAATACATGGGTAGTGTGTAATACTATAAAGACATCGGCAGAGCTGAAGAAGGCCTCTCTAATGCATGTGGACTCTTTTGTTGGTCTTTTGAAAGGTCGATATAATAGAAATAATCAACCTGTAACGTTAACCAATCAGAACGCTTTTAGCATAAGTAGCTTCCAATCAAAACAAAGGCTAGATTTATTAAGCTTTCTGCTATGAACTGATCCAGAACCTGTCACTAAGAGACCAGAGAAATGGTCGTAAAAAATGTGAGACCTTATTGTTTGCTTGGTAAACTTTTGTTAAATTGAAAAGTAAAAGTTTAATAGGTTTGATAGTTCAGCTTGGTAGAAAATAGTTCAATTAAAATAGAATTTCAAAAGATAGCTGTGCAAGAAGAAAATGCAAGATAAATACAGACATTAAAAAGTTTACGGTTTTACCAATGAACCAAGAGAAAATTATCTGGGATAGGGAAATATTTTTTGTTTTGTTTTTAATATTTTATTCTCAGTAGCCTCGCTTACAGCAATAAAAAGCGCTGTTTTTCTTTCTGGGGTGGATGGTGAAGCAGTTTAAGTTGAAGACCAAGAGAGAAATTATCTCAAAGTTGTGTATAACAATTGGTATCCAACAGTAATTAAGATATATTCTCAACTCTTTCTTAACAGACGCAAAACAAATCCAGAAATTTCTGAAGGAAATCCTGGAGTCTTTTCGCAATAGTTTTCTTGTTTGCACAAGATTTCAAAGTATTGTAATCATCATTTGCCCTCGTCGGATCCATGACCCTACTCGTCTATATTGGCTCTCGTTTTGTGATTGTTTTTGCTAAGAAAACTAGCCTTTTGCCGTCACAAAAATTACCATGGGATATTAAATGTAAAGAAAAAGTAAATACAAGGGTGTACAGTACGTCTTAGCTTACACTATCCCTATTATGTGTTTAAGTCGACTTTTATTTTCTTAAGCTAATTTTTCTTGAGTGGTTTTACTTTTTAAGATCGGCACTTCTTTCTTAAATTTTTCTTGTCTCGCCCTGATAAGTCTTTTTTAAATTTTTCACCCGTTATGATAACATTGAGATTGTGGGGCCATAGTTGTTTTAACAGTATATGTTACAGTTATATTTCATGAAATATGAAGAAATTTTTATAAAAATCCCATAATTTTAATTGAGTTTTAAGTATGGTCTTTATTTCTTTCATCCTAAGCATGGCTGGTAGTTACTTGAGGCAGCTTTTTATTTAAAACCCCCCGCTCCCCTCGAAAGGAGCGCTTTTTCGTGGGAGGCATTTAATTGAAGAAATACATTGCTCACATGTAATAAGCTCCTGTCCCACTACATTTGTTTTCTTCTTGATTTGCGGGGAGGTCAGGGGGATTGCCTTCCCCACCTTTTTATTGAGTCAATCTAAAAACCTCCACTTTTGTCACAGATTTTTAAAGCGTAATCTATTTCAATTTTCAACTATACCGCTCTCAACCATTTTCAGTGAACTTTTAGTTGTTTGTCTCCTCTTTGTTCTTCTCCTCCTTCATGTTGCTCATTAATTTGAAGTCCAAGGTCAACTAATTTTGTTCCTTTTTCCTCCTCTGCTTCATAGTTTCATATGCCCAAATTATCTAATTAAATAATAACTTAAAACATCTCCAACGGAGTGCAGTAAAATAACGAATAATATACTTTTTCTGCGACTAACGAGAAATATGGAACGATATAGTTAAAAGTGTATGACTCGATAACCTCAGATATTGGAAATCACTTCAATCAGAAAATGAAAATATGTACATGTTTACAAATAAAGGTAAAATCTGTTCTTAAAAGTCTTACACAGAATATCTTATGGGAAAGAGATACACAATTTAATAGCATAAGGCTTTTTTGAATTTTTCTGAAGGTCCTCCTTTAAAAAGTAAGAATTTTCTTTTCATCAAGATAAACACATTTCTTTCATCAAGAATTTTCTTTTCATCAGTAGAGTTATCAAAACACAAAAATATAAGAGTTCTGCTTTTAGCAAGATCGTATTTACATTTAAATATGTGAATTAGAAGCCAGTGTACGAATTTGCCAAAAATAGTTTCAATTTAAAGAAAGAAGCACAAAAGTGTTTGCCAATTCTAGAAATAGACAAACTGGTCGGATGGGTTATGAAATCTGCAATGTTATGGACGACTTTCAAAGTTTGTTTAGATCATCTTAACCAGTTGTTAATAGGATGACCAGTTCACGAAATCCTTTGAGATATGGTAACAAAAAGCATTTTACCAATCAGCTGTATCCTTTTGTAATATTTTATTCCGAAAGATAATACATCCTTTGAAATGGATACTAATAAAGTAAAAACGTTTTGAAAATTATGGCTTATCTGTCAATAAATGTCTCTTTTTATCACATTGAGCTATTGTATTATGAAGAAATATCACTCACACAGAGTTCTAACTTGAAATCACCGACAGTGGATTTAAACACAGATAACCCAGCAAGGATACGAACAATCGCCACCCACATAGAACTTCAACGAACATCACTCAAAGAAGACTCTAAAAGCAACTATCTAGAGTCAACTGTAACATACATCACAAGTTTTCAAGACTTATCACTCAAGGAATCCATAAAAAATATGTGGAAAGAATAGTATTTGTTCAGAATGCTGAGCATCCATTTGACATTGGAAACTCTGCACGAGCCCCCGAGCTAATACCCAGACCGTCAATCGTAAATTAAAAGAAAAATCCTTCAACAAAAAAACTAGAACCAACTACAATCGGTACTATCTTTCTTGAATACTTTTCTCCGTTTCACCATGACCACCAACAGACGCATCTTCAATAGTAGAATAAACACCTTTGTTTCCATGTCCACACGGACCATGGCAACAGGCACAAAATTACCATTAAAGTGGTAAATGGCTGTCCTATGCACCCTCTCGTGCTGCAAAACATAGGTGTTGGTGATGAGGGATTCCTAATATCAGGTTTCTGCTACCGCTAACACCTACTCCAATAAAACTAACTGGATATCTGCAATAGATATTCTTAATTCCCACCCAACCCGCGACTTATTTCAAGTTTCCAAAGGGTGATAACATAAGTTAAAAAACTTTTGCTGCTTGCACCTGTACCACAGGGACATTTAATAAAAACATGAAATTTGAAAACAACGGAGAATGAAGAAGCAATAACGTAAAGACAAAGTATCCAGATTTTTGTTCACTAGGAGATGGAATCCGGATATTTCCATGCTTTGTATTCTGTTAACGACTGTGTTGGAGGTGACTGAAATATGGCTAGTTAGTTGTTAGCTGTCTGCTATCAACAACACAAAATAACAATGTCAACACACCGGCATCACGAAACCAACCTTGCCTACCGGCGCAAGTCGAAAAATTAGTTTCAACGTTACGAACTTAACATTTTTTATTGCATTTATGTCCATTTAACAAAGAAGACACTGAACGAGCCCCCGAGCCAATGCCTAGACCATCTATCGTAAATTCAAATAATTCATCTTCCCCAGAAAAATCCTTCAACAGAAAAGCTAGAAGCAACAGTAAATGTAACTGGATATGAAAAGCTGCGTGTAAGAAAAGGAGAGTGGAGGACAGTTTATTATGGTATAACTGAACAAAACAACGCATGACACCTCTAGCCAAAAAGTCACTTTATTCAGTCTCCATAGCTGGTAATGTACCCATTCTATTCTCACAATTTGGAATAAACAAATGTGGCCCACCTAACATTGTACGAATCGTCCTTGCAAAAAGTATCCAAAGAAGTTGTAACAAAGAAGTTTACCAGCAATCATTTAGAATTTGAACATTATGACGGATTTCAAGCTATCGATGTTTTACTGGGACAAGTTAGCTTTAAAGGGCTTATATGAACCCAGAGTGTGTTTAGACACCAGAGCTACAGCAAATGTGAGTGGAAGAGTGCCTGATACTCTTAAACATCACTGTGTTTGAAATCTGGTCTCGCTTGTAATAAACACAAATCCGTTGACTGTAGTCCTTTTTGGTTTTAACGTCATTTTCCTCAGTAATTAGAGCTGAGACGGTGCCCTTTAGAGGGACTTGGATTTGACAGAGAGGAATTTCTTGGCCGATGGCCTTCCCTGACATCAACCAATGGCCTTTTCTTTTATGAAGTTCCAAATTCTTTTCTCCTTCTCGGAGAATCGAATCTTTTGGTTACAGTACAACTGCACTAACCATTAAGCCAGCGCTTATCAAATCCGTTGACAGCAGTAATATAACAAATAACATGAAATGGAGATGTATCTCTTGAACTGATTATGAATACGCTTGTGTTAATTGTATATTACAATAGAAATAAAGACCTTGATGTATTTTGTGTTCTACATGTATAAATACAGGTAATGAAGTTTGTAATACCATCTTCAAGGTTTGCAATATGTTTAAGTTATTTAAGTGGAGTGCACCATCCTAATTTGACATGTATTAAGCAGTACATGTTACTATAGATTGATATTTGTTTTATATTATGTACTTTATTAAATATCATATATATTATTTACTACAGATTCTTGTGTTTTTGTACCTACCTATCTATCCGTCCGTTCTGTCTAATTATTTTTCGAGTTGTACTATGAAGGAGAAAGAGAAAAACTTGTACATTTTATTTTTTGTTAGATATCAAATCAAAATCTTACGATGGAATGAAACGATGGAAATAATATACGTATAGTGATAAGAAGAAGGAAGGTCAGAAGAAAAACAAGAATGCTGTATCTTTAGGATAACTTGTGTGATTGAAAATTTTAAAATTGATTATTTGCATAGTTATTTTATGTTAATGTTGTTAGTATCTTTTTTTTCACTTTTGTCAGTTTTAAAAATATTCATTCTAAAGTGGACACTAATTTCAATAATATCAATATTTTCTGACCATGACCACACGCAAAAATGTATTCCGATGGAGAATTTTACACATATGATCACTTTTACACGTGTGGGCAATATTTTAGGTATTGAAAACCTTTTTACACACGAACCACTGTATCGATTAATATGATTTTGTGAAGTTCAAAGTGCAAAGTTCACATGAGTGTAACAACTTGATAGCGCAGTTGGGTTTAACTTCTCCTGTATTTGTCAGTAAAATTTGTTTTAACTTGAACTTTCTTTCCCTGGCTGCATTTAAAGTCGTGCATTTTCTTGCTGTGGATGCTTATACCAAACCAACCACATTCTGGTATTATATCCTAAAGTATAAACTAAGTGGGTAGACTGTAAGATATAAGTTCTTACATTTTAGTTGGATTTTTATTGCACTTTCATTAAAACATTTAAATCATCATTTGCTACGGTAACTTCAGCATTGCAATTTTTGGTCTTGCTGGCTAAATTTAAAATTTGAATAGAAAATAACCTGGTGCTGGATAAAAGAACATTGCAAAATAACTGGTCGTTTCTTTTTCTTAATGAGTTTTAAGTTAGAAGAGTAAACATGTTAACGTAAGCTGAATATTTAGAAATTGTTAATTAAAAAACCGTTATCATTTATGCGTACAGCTTAATAGATGACGCAAAAAACGTGCAATAATGTCACCAAAATGCTTTTCAATTCATATGAATTCTTACTAAAGATTCACAGTAAATAGATACGGCTTATATGAGAGATCGTACGAAAAAGAAGATTCCCTTCTTTTTCTTACCCTTCTTCACTCAACAACGTTATAAGGGTTTACCACTTTGAATGTTTGTTGTCCACTCTGTCTCTCTTTTACATTTTTGTCTGTTACATCCAAATCCTAATAGCTTCATCTCAAACACTGTTCATTACACTTACTTTTACTCTTTTCTTAACATACCCAAATCCTACCGTACACATGAAATAACCTGGTGCTGAATAAAAGAACATTGCAAAATAACTTGTCATTTCTTTTTCTTAATGAGTAAAATATTTCAAGTTACATAAAAAAGCTAGCTATGCCTGGGAAAAGGCTTGATAACATTTACGCCATAGGGTGTAAGAAAGCAGACGGAAGCTACAGCGTTCAAAAACCTAGATGTACAAGGAATATAACCTTACATCCACGGAACTATAAATTGGACAATTAATGGGACAATAATTGCATGGAGATAAAAATATTGAGTAAAACTAGATGAAAAAAAATACTGAGCTGACAATAACAAACAAACGGCATCAGAAATATTATTATTAATAATAATAATAATAATAATAAATAATAATAAAATTCATAATTATATTTCCACTTCCATTATATCTTTAAAAGTGACTCAGAATAGCCACATTTTGTCTAGAAAAACAGAATGGAAATGTAGAATGAAAACAGAATGAAAACATGTTCAAACGATTAAATAGGCGTCTTTGATCTATGCGGGTGCAAAGGGATACCCCCTTTCTATATGGATTCATCAAAGTATCCATTTTTCAACACAAAGTCAAGGATTTGGCTTGAAATTATCTGAAACATAAGTTTTCCATCGATGTTGAGTAGCTATAATGGGCTAAACTTATTTACATTTTTGGATTTTTTCTCTTTTGTCAAGTAGGAACTATAAGCTCTGGAACAACCCTCTGTGTCATTTTTCACTTTCCACATTATATAGATACGTAGGTATATATCCTAAAACAAGTACACGACTACATCTATCTTGGTAGCTTGATAACATCCACGGTAAATCAGACAAAGAAATTATCAGAAGAATTGGGATTGCTAAAACAGCCTCAAATCAATGGCAAATGTCCTGACCTCTCAAGTCATCAATATGCGGAAAAAAAATCAGAACTCTGAAATGCTATGTCTGGAGCACACTTCTCTATGGCTGTGAAACTTGAACGATCAGCATTGCAATGGAAAAAAGATTAGTGGCTACAGAACTGTGATTTCTAAGACGCATTCTAAGAAAACCATGGATAAAAAAAAAATAGCAATGAAAAGGTCTTAAGAAAAGCAGAGACGAGATTAAAATTAATAAAATCGATCCATGCTCGACAATTTGGTTTTTTTAAACCTGTCATGAGAAAGAAAGCGCTAGAATATAAGGCCATCATTGGTAGAATTGAAGGCACAAAGGTGAGGGGACGACAACGGCTGCTCTACACCAGGCTACTGGCAAACAGGGTGAACTTGAGACCTGTTGAGCTGATTCACCTAACGGACCTTCGAGAAAGATACCATGATGTGACAGCCAATGTCAGAATCTGACAAGGCACCCACCGATGACGACGAGATATAGGGGTAGTTTTAATCTAATGCAATACTTCAAAACTCTCTAACAAATTTTAATACCATCTGGTGAACATTTTACAATCAGGTGTTTCGCAAACTCGTCAACTTCTCTCTTTTTTTATGTCACCGGTATTGTAGGCCTTCTCTCTTTTTTAATGGTTTTGTAGGCCTATGCAGTCCATGCACGAATAGTAATTGAGTTGAACTAGTCAAATCGTTTCATGTGCTCTTGAGATAATTCTCGAACTTTTTTGGTGAAAATTTTATTTTCTCAATCTCGTTTTCAGTGAGCAGACCTTTAACCATTAGCTTGTATAGATTTTTTACAATTTTGCAACGACAGTTGTTTGCTTCCTTATTTCTAATTTCTCTCTTCTCCTTAAAATATTCCGGTGTTACTTCTTTATTTTGACTTACAAAGGTTTTATTCCCTATGATTCCATTTGGTTCTCAAGAGTTTTACCCCTTTTCCTAAATTATACATTTTCCGCTGCGGTCTGGATGGTCCACCTCTCTTCTTTTCGTGTTTCTGTTAACGATCTTCTGATTCGACTCCAACGATCACTTCTCTTTCCTACACAGTTTTAACGAGCCTTTTCAGTATTTACTAAAGATATATATGTAATGAACATTGTGGCGTAAAATCCAATCAAATATAATCCCAACAATGTATTTTATTTGTTTTAGCGACGCATTTCAATGCAAACCACTATTGCATAGAAATGCGTCGCCAATGTTCTTGGTCTCAGGCGGCATCCCATACTTCTCTTCTGGTCTTAAAATTGTGTTGAAATTTCTGCAAATACATTTTCCTCCGTATACCACAAGCTTGTTTTCCTACAATTTGGCCACGGAGGCAAAAGTCCTCTAGTTTCTGTTTCCTGATGTAATGGACAAAAAATTTCAATTGACGTGACTCGATCCCTTTAAGTAATTCTCTTTCTTGCCCAACATTTTGTAGGACTTCGATGTTTGTTCCTTTGTCAATATAGGAAATTCAAAGCATGCGCTGTAAAACCATATCTCTGCGGCTTCTATGTTTCTCCATGTTTCTGCATTGTGTGTACATGATTCTATTCCCTACAAGAGCACTGACCATACCAAGGTTTTGGGCAGACAGAGTTTGATGGTAAATAAAAGTTGTCGATCGGTAAAGATAGCTCTCATGTTGTTGAATGCTTATTTGGTCATGCTTACTCTTCGTTTGATTTTTCTCTTATTATCACCACTTGCTGCGATATAAGATCCGAGATAATTAAGGACTGATACTTCTCTGGGTTCACCATCTATCTTAAGATCGAATTTTGGATCTGGCTTGTTTTCTGAAATGCACACAACCTTTGCTTTTTTGCTGTTAATGCTGAGATCACGTAAAATACTGGAGGCTGTTGCAATAGGAGTAAGACTCTGGGTGCCCTCCTTCGAAGTGGTAATGGAGGCTGTGTCGTCAGCATAACGTATCTTATTTATCTGGAAGACATTAACACGCACCACATTAACAAACACTTCATCACGTCTGAGAATGAATTAATTTACAGAGGTTGGAAAAATCTGGTGACAAACTACATCCTTGGCTTAGTCCTGTCCGGATCAAGACCCATTCAGTGAGAGTCTTGTCACAGAGGCAAAAGATTTGTTTGCATGATATAAAGGTTTGTAATGATTCTAAAGTCTTTATCATCAATCTGGGTGTTCTACAACATAGCAAGTAGGTCCTTGTGCCTAACCTTGTCAAAATCATTCCTACAATCAAAGAATACCAGATATAGGTCCAACTGGTGTGCTATTGCCCTTTCAGAGAGCATTTCCAGATTGAACATTGCGTTTCGTGTGACTCTGTCTTTCATGAAACTATACTGATGGTCTGCAGTTTCAGGTAGCGATTTACGCCTTACTCTCCGAAGAATTACTTTCGTTAGGATTTTAAGCGCATGGCTCATTAAGCTTATATTTTGATTGTTTTTGCAATCAAATGTTCCAATAATTTTTGGCAGGGCTACAAAGATTTATTTAAACATATCTTTAGGGTGGATACCAGTCTCGTAGATCTTATTGATGATGGTCCATAGACGTTCAATACCTTCCTTAGCTAGTGCAAGAAACATCTCTATTGGTATATTGTCTGTGTCAGCCACCACTTTATATCTTTCAGTGCCCAGCAAACTTCATCTTTCAGTATTCTGGGGCCGGTTATTGCTATTTCTAGGATTATGCTTCCTTGATTTTCGTTATCATGAAAAAATTCCTGGTGATACTCCTTCCACCAATTGGCCACATCCTTGGGGTTATGGAGAACTTGCCATCGACTAATTTTATACATTTTGAGTCTAAAATGTGTCTCTTGCCAGCTAATTTGAATCCGTTTGGACAGTTTTGGGTATTTATGTTGAGAAATTCTACCTCTTGACATTGGGCTTCTAACTATTTTTCCTTGGCTTTGGTACACTTCTTTCTAATATATCTGTTAACTAGCTTCTACCGCACTTTGTTGTATTTAACGAGCATTCTTTGTTCCATTAAATTTAATATCTCCTATGTGCTTACCACAACCGTATTAGTGTCAAAATGCACAGTACGTTTGATAACATTAACTCTCTATCATATATATATATATATATATATATATATATATATATATGTATATATATAAAAGAGATATAATAAGTTGGAAAGGATAAAAAAACTACACTATCCATTTCGACAAGCCTGTTTCGTGATTTTACTCACTCGTCAGGAAATGTACATTTATTACGCTCTGCATTTATGTATCGAGCACTCTAATACGGTTAACCGAATCGAAAGTACCATATATATATAAACAATGCTAGATATTTTGTTTTGAACAATTGGGAAGGTTCTTTGTAATTGGAGGTCCAGCAGGTTGGCATAAATCTAGTGTTGCTATTATTACATGATGAAATTTTACGGAGAATGGTCTTTAGACCTGAGTCATGTCTCCAAGTACAACACTGTAATTGAATGGTGCCATTTGAAAGAGCTTGCACCTGTGTCTCTATCTCTTACAAAAATTACACATGTTGTCACGTTGTCCTCAGTTAACGTCTAGCAAAATAAATTGGATTTGGTNCCACTTGCTGCGATATAAGATCCGAGATAATTAAGGACTGATGCTTCTCTGGGTTCACCATCTATCTTAAGATCGAATTTTGGATCTGGCTTGTTTTCTGAAATGCACACAACCTTTGCTTTTTTGCTGTTAATGCTGAGATCACGTAAAATACTGGAGGCTGTTGCAATAGGAGTAAGACTCTGGGTGCCCCCCTTCGAAGTGGTAATGGAGGCTGTGTCGTCAGCATAACGTATCTTATTTATCTGGAAGACATTAACACGCACCACATTAACAAACACTTCATCACGTCTGAGAATGAATTAATTTACAGAGGTTGGAAAAATCTGGTGACAAACTACATCCTTGGCTTAGTCCTGTCCGGATCAAGACCCATTCAGTGAGAGTCTTGTCACAGAGGCAAAAGATTTGTTTGCATGATATAAAGGTTTGTAATGATTCTAAAGTCTTTATCATCAATCTGGGTGTTCTACAACATAGCAAGTAGGTCCTTGTGCCTAACCTTGTCAAAATCATTCCTACAATCAAAGAATACCAGATATAGGTCCAACTGGTGTGCTATTGCCCTTTCAGAGAGCATTTCCAGATTGAACATTGCGTTTCGTGTGACTCTGTCTTTCATGAAACTATACTGATGGTCTGCAGTTTCAGGTAGCGATTTACGCCTTACTCTCCGAAGAATTACTTTCGTTAGGATTTTAAGCGCATGGCTCATTAAGCTTATATTTTGATTGTTTTTGCAATCAAATGTTCCAATAATTTTTGGCAGGGCTACAAAGATTTATTTAAACATATCTTTAGGGTGGATACCAGTCTCGTAGATCTTATTGATGATGGTCCATAGACGTTCAATACCTTCCTTAGCTAGTGCAAGAAACATCTCTATTGGTATATTGTCTGTGTCAGCCACCACTTTATATCTTTCAGTGCCCAGCAAACTTCATCTTTCAGTATTCTGGGGCCGGTTATTGCTATTTCTAGGATTATGCTTCCTTGATTTTCGTTATCATGAAAAAATTCCTGGTGATACTCCTTCCACCAATTGGCCACATCCTTGGGGTTATGGAGAACTTGCCATCGACTAATTTTATACATGTTGAGTCTAAAATGTGTCTCTTGCCAGCTAATTTGAATCCGTTTGGACAGTTTTGGGTATTTATGTTGAGAAATTCTACCTCTTGACATTGGGCTTCTAACTATTTTTCCTTGGCTTTGGTACACTTCTTTCTAATATATCTGTTAACTAGCTTCTACCGCACTTTGTTGTATTTAACGAGCATTCTTTGTTCCATTAAATTTAATATCTCCTATGTGCTTACCACAACCGTATTAGTGTCAAAATGCACAGTACGTTTGATAACATTAACTCTCTATCATTCATATATATATATATGTATATATATAAAAGAGATATAATAAGTTGGAAAGAATCAAAAAACTACACTATCCATTTCGACAAGCCTGTTTCGTGATTTTACTCACTCGTCAGGAAATGTACATTTATTACGCTCTGCATTTATGTATCGAGCACTCTAATACGGTTAACCGAATCGAAAGTACCATATATATATATAAACAATGCTAGATATTTTGTTTTGAACAATTGGGAAGGTTCTTTGTAATTGGAGGTCCAGCAGGTTGGCATAAATCTAGTGTTGCTATTATTACATGATGAAATTTTACGGAGAATGGTCTTTAGACCTGAGTCATGTCTCCAAGTACAACACTGTAATTGAATGGTGCCATTTGAAAGAGCTTGCACCTGTGTCTCTATCTCTTACAAAAATTACATATGTTGTCACGTTGTCCTCAGTTAACGTCTAGCAAAATAAATTGGATTTGGTGGAAAGACAGAAGATTAACAAGTTTCTTACAAAACCGAATATATTAGATGGTAATATTTTTTAGAAGGCCTTGACACATTGTTCGTCTTAGAAACTGAGCTTTCCTAAAGTATTTGCAATCTATTAGCTTCTGCTATGTTTCGTAACTAGGACGTTATTGGTATGAAGCAGTTAGTTAAATAGAAGTAAATCAGCATGCAAGGGGAAAAGATTAAATTTTAGGTTCTAGTATTAAGAAACATTTGATAAGAAATAGTCAAGGCAAAATGTACACTGTGCATAAGGTTTGCATGTTAAGAAAAAGGCTGTGCAATAAAGACACAATAAAGACATTACGGTAGATAAAGAAGACATAAACTTGAACTAAAACTATTTGGCATTATAGTCTAAAAGGGAGCTAGATAGTTGCAGAGTCACAGGAATGCACAGAGAAAGAGATAGAACGAAAACAGAAGAGAGAAAGAGAGAGATGGAGGGGAGAGAGAGAGAAAGAAAGAAAGAAAGAAAGAAAGAGAGAAAAAAGAGAACGTAGCTGTCAAGCTGCCATCCATAAAATACCTATCAAAATATTAAATACAAGTACATATTCTTTTATTAGCTTTAGTTGCGAAAAAGTATAAAGATGTCACTTACAGTGTCCAAACTCCACTTTCATATACCAATGCAATGTTCAAAGAAAAAAACGTATCCTACCTATTTCCAGAACTAAAACCCTCTTTGGTGGAATCTACACTTTGAAATGCTTTTTTCTAACCATCAACATATATTTGCTTTCCACCAAATGTAATAACGTCAATTCGTTTTCTTTCACTTGCTCATATCCTGGGCTAATACAACAAGTGATATGAACGTCTCGTTTTTCGCACCATTTGACTTGAAATATGGCAAAATTATAAGTTTTTGGGAAACATAAAATGTTGGAAACATAACCCTTTTAGTGGCAGAATATAGTTTTTCAGGTTTTCTCTATTTTCCCTTAGGCACAAAACCAAGTTTTGAATTAAATATATTTTTTTCTCTTGTTGATCTGTGATTACATTTCCAGTGTGGTCCAAAACTGCCCAGTGTTTTTAACGTTCATTTTCAGCCGTTGTCTGAAATACGAGTTCTACTTTATCACATTTCGTCTACACCCAGACCACATTTAAATCCCGGAATAATTAAAACGGAAAAAAGTTGCAGTTGCCACGGCAAGATAAGTTGCTATTAAAGGTAGCTAATTTATAGAGATTAAATTGGTATAGAAATGAAACCATTCTGACCAGGTCCTACTCAACTAATCCATTTAAAAATTATAGGTTACATTTTGGTATAGTCTTAATTTATTACCCCATTAAAGAGCCTATCAATGTCAAATTTAACTAAGATGTATGTCATCTCTGCCTAGTGGCAATTTCTTTCAATTCAAGAACAAAAAATGCTGTTTGAAGTAAAGTATGCTGTTCCATGATCATGCTAATTGGT
Source organism: Morbakka virulenta (assembly GCA_003991215.1). Taxonomy (NCBI): domain Eukaryota; kingdom Metazoa; phylum Cnidaria; class Cubozoa; order Carybdeida; family Carukiidae; genus Morbakka; species Morbakka virulenta. Next base: position 383,531 of record RDPX01000419.1, read on the forward strand.
GAGATTGCATAACGGGAAACCAATATCGTATGAAAACGGAGGCATATTTTTACCTGCTATTCCAATTGAATTCCTTTAGATTACCTTCATTCGGGGGTCGTGTTGGTATAAGGATAGTTGACGCATTTTTTTTGTTATAACGTTCTCAATTAAAGTTCATATCGCCTCTATATTTCATCTACTTCATGTACTTTTTGTTTTTGCTGCCTGTTTTTTTGTCTCGACTTATTTCACTCCCTCCATTTACCCTGCTCTATTCTTTTCTGTCTTTCTGTCTTGTTCAGAGTATTCTCCTTTTTCATCTTGTCTTTTCTATGCAGTTTGTTCTTTATGGTTTCCACTACTGTTTTCTTGTTGTTTCCACTTTTAGTTATTTTTTCATGCTCCTTGTAATGGTTTTATTAATCTTGTTGTTTGTATTGTTTTGCTTCCCTTGTCATTTTTTTCTTTTCACAGTTATTTCTGGTATCACACGGTTTTTGTTCACTCTCTCTTACTATTTTTGTTGTTTTTATGCTTTTTTTTTGTCCTTGTCGATTTTCACGTCCCTTTACTGCTGCATCTTTTTTCAATTTCTTTTGTTTTCCTCCATTACAGTACACATCGTCGTTAACCTTTCAAGTGTCGTTAAATATGAGTAAACAAACCTTGCTTTTTCCTCAACTTAATCTTAACCTCGAAAGCCATCCTTTCCATAGACAAATACATTCTTTCAAAGACTTTTATTTCAAAGTAATATTGGATCTAATACTTCAATCTTGTCTTACTTTTTAAGAATATATACAATATGATATAATTTCATACAAGTTGTTTATATACTCTAAAAAAGAAGCACAATTTCACTGTACGAAATAAGGACAAATAATGAAGGGATGACAATGTTTTTTTTAAGGTTTCCTTAATATGAGTAAGGCATTTACAAGGAAAAAATCCCTTAAAGTAAGAAATTGCAGTAATTAAAATACTTTATTCATAAAAGCTACGACAAAAAGAAGAAAAACTATGGCAGGAACATTTAACAAAGGCTTTGTGATTGTTGAAAAACAGTGACAATGCTTTAAGGTTTTTTTGAAACTGCTTCACATTATTGACTTTTTTATATCGATGTCCGCAGTGCTAATTTTTAGACTTTGTTATGAAAAATGCACAGTTTTAAAAGCCATAACATACTAGCAGTAGTACTGCTGCTGCTACTGCTACTACTACTACTACTACTACTACTACTACTGCTACTACTGCTACTGCTACTAATACTGCTACTACTACTACTGCTGCTACTACTACTACTGCTACTACTACTACTGCTACTACTACTACTACTGCTACTACTACTACTACTACTACTACTACTACTACTACTACTACTACTACTACTACTACTACTACTACTACTACTACTACTACTACTACTACTACTAATAATTCTACTACTACCACTACTACTACTGCTGCTACT
>RDPX01000419.1:430600-506049 GCA_003991215.1 Morbakka virulenta
ATCCATCGATCCATCGATCCATCGATCCATCGATCCATCGATCCATCGATCCATCGATCCATCGATCCATCGATCCATCGATCCATCGATCCATCGATCCATCGATCCATCGATCCATCGATCCATCGATCCATCGATCCATCGATCTATCGATCCATCGACCCATCGATCCATCGACCCATCCATCCATCGATCCATCGATCCATCCATCCGTCTATATACAGTATCTATACATAAACAGACATGTTTTAGCACTTCCTTTACTCAAATCCTAACTTCATTTTTTCCATATGGAATCGAAACTTTGTCACTACCAATGAAATATTCTGCTTACCGAGAAGAAAAAAATCAGTTATATTATCTTTCTCTTATTTTAAATGATAACACTTTTACAATACACCCTTGATGATCAAAGCAGGCTGAACTTTGCTGTTTGGATAAACAAAATTCAGGATATTAAAGCATGTAATTTTTCCCCTCGATTTTGCAAAACTACCTGAGACAAAAAATTCTGAGGCTAAATCAGAGGTAAGCCTTCAAAAGTAACTAGAGCAAGCCACATCTTTCAATTTGGTACATATATAAACGATCTGTTGACACCATTTTCTCAGTACTCTTCACACTGGTGGCTATTCAAGATTAAAAAAGAACAACGATAGAATTAACATTGTATTCTATGTTGATCTCATTTTACCAGAGAGTTGGATAGATATTTTCCTTAGTCAGAATTAATTTATGACTTGTCTGTTTATCAAAAAAGGAAGCCTAAAAAACGACACCAGAAAACGCAATAATTAAGGCAGGTAACATGATGTCGAGAACACCATTTTATATTGAAAAAGGATGCGATGATGGGCTGTTTCTGTTGCGCTTTTGAGCTGCAAGTTTTCTTTATTGCAAAAGCATTGTCATATTTAAGATGCCTCAGGCTGAAACCGAAGTCACGGCAGACAAGTGTTCAATGGTTATGTGCAGCTTTATTACTGTACTGACAATGGAAACTGAGTCAAATTCAATTCACTTGTCGTCATCATCAGCTATTTAAGCCAAAACATGGTGAGCAGCATAATCCGCTACGTTCTTGTCACTTTGTTGTCAAACCAGTGTCAACTACTGTTTGAAAGGCGTCCGTTTTTTGTCCCTTGAGGAGATCAATCAGCTAATAAGTCCTGTGAGACCAAGATAAGGTTCCAAACATTGACCATTTTCAATTATTTGGGAAAAGGAGTCATTTCACTGGAGCCTTGGAAACAAAATCGCGTGGAAGGGTTTTTGGATATTTGGTTGGATTTATGACGTCACATTTGGGGCGAAAATCACTGGTAATGACTTTTCCATTTGGATAGACTAAATCTGAAGTGCTTTTGTGAACAAAAAAATTTATGAAAGGACTTCAGAAAAAATTGAATATCTATCCAGAAAAAAATTAAATAAACACAATCAAATTAAAATGGAAAACAACGGAGAAGATCAACAAATAAGCCTTTGAGGGTTTTTTGGTTTTGTTTGTTTCGGCCAAGAAATTCCTCACTGCCAAACAGTCCTTCTGAAGGGCACCTTCTGAATCTCAATTGCTGGGGAAACATGACGTTAAAACACCCCCCCAAAAAGCCCCAACAATACCTTTGAGTACGCCCAGAGAAATCAAACTGAGAGTGAAAGTTACAATTTGATTGGCCATTTTGAGATCAAATTCCAATGCTGTGTTTAAAAAAGGGAGCTTTAAATCGTGTGGGGATTGAGCGATGGGAATTTCTAGATTAAGTTGTGATTGCATTAAGCCCATAGTGTTGGGATTGAAATGCAATCTGCGCTTGTTTTTCATATTCTTCCGGTTATTACGCACAAGTGACTTGGGAACTGCAGGTCCGACTTCATTGGATTTTATTTGAGTGAACAAGAAAAACAATTTACAGCTAGTCATTTGTACATTTTTTCATTCGGAGATATGGTATTTCATTCCGGTGTAATTAAAATTGATCCAGACAAAGTGTTCAGATAATCAAGTTTTGGTAATAGAGGAAGCATTGAATTTAGTTTTGAACTTCTTCTCGAGTCACTGAGTATCATAGGTGATTCCAGTGCAATGTTGTGTGTATTGTCTGGCACTAGGGTTTACATCAGCTGTGTCCTCTTGGATGCAGGATGTGAGGAGGAGTGGACAGAAAAAGAGATGTTGCATAGTCTGAACGTCTCCACACTGGCAAGAGATGTCGCCATTCTCATCAAATCCTCACTTTGTCAGGTTTGTTTTGCATCAGCCGACGGCAGTTCTCAAACGATTGCAGCAATACCAGAGTGGCAAAGTTTCACTGGCGCCAGATGGAAGAGATTCACGTCGCCTGATAAAAGACACTGTGTGGAGGGCTTAGGTAAGATGTTCTGTCCACAGAGCGACACGCTGCGTGTCCGGATTTCTGTTCAGAGCTTCTGCAGAGTGTAGGAAATTGTGCCTTGACTTCAGCCTTTTTTCTGTCAGCTCATGATTGTAGGGTTGGTGGCGGGTGTCAGTTTGGTGTCTCAGCTTTTCCTTCTGGGATGCAACAGTCCTCCGGATGCTTGGTGGAGCAATCCCACTAAGTAGATATAGGTCATCAACCTTTTTAAGTTTCAAGCAGCCAGTGACAGCACAGTGTTTAGCGCTGAATCAACTCTGTGGCATGGGCTGATCTACACCAGACAGGTGATGCATACTCCGCTATAGAGAAGCATAAAGCCAATACTGTTGTACGTACTGTCTTGGCATCAGCACCCCACTTTGGAACTGATTACACGTTTTATTATCAATACTGATTCCTCATTCCATAACCTTATCGTTACTCCTTGTGCCCGGGGGGGGGGGTTCAAAAAATTTTGTCTAAATGCTTTGGATATGATTTCCCCCTGAATTACAAATCAATGAAGTACTGAAATATTATTAAAACTAATATGACATTTTATTACTGCACATTATATCAGAGTGCATATGATACCGTTGAGCTACTTAACTTTAAACTAATTGAAGCACAAGGGACTACACAGACGTGAAAGATAAAAATCTGAAAAGGCAATGTTTATCGTGCTGAACATTGTTTATTGGTTTTCAAAATATCTTTCAGGGAGAGGGGATAAAAATTGCGCATAAGGATTACACGTTGTCTTAGATGTTAACAAATCCGTCATTGGTTAATTAGATTAAGAATTGGGTTGTTTGTTTCGTTATGAGGTGGCTGCCTACTTGACGTCATTCCTTTCAATTTATTGTTGTTGACGTTTTCTATCAGAGATACTAGCACTGTGTGATATTATTTTTTCTCAATTGGGGGAACGTGACTACTCAGGGAAGAATTTGAAATATCTGGGAAAGATATTGGTCTTGGCAAGTAAAAAGCGGAGAGTAATAAAGGTTCGCTGCCTCCATTTAAAAACTCATCATCTGTTCCCCAAATGCACTCATTGAATGAGTGCATTTGGGGAACAGATGATGAGGGTGAGAAAAATCTAGTGGAGTTCAACTGTCTCATTTTGACAACATGACTCAAAATGTAGATGGGAAGCACGTTAAAAATGTCATGTTTCAGTCCTTCAATCTTGATTTGCATTCTCTTTTTCACGATTCATTTGTGACCCTTTTTTATTTGTGCTCGCTTTTTACATTACTTGATGACGTGAAGCGACCAAGTGAGCAGTCGTTGCCTTCATAAAAAATAGAAACAGCAAAAACAGACAAAAAGAGACTTTGTCTCTCTGTTGTTGAGTATTTGAAATCCAAATATATTTCCGGTGCCCAAAAAGGAACAAAATCACACTGTCTGATGTGCAACAGGAGCCTGTGCAATGATTCCTTGCCACCACAAATACTTGAAGAAAATTTGAAGCGGGTTCACTGTTAAGGTGCTGGAAGACCAATTGGGTTTTTTGACAGCTCTGGAGCAAGATCTCGAAAAGGAAGTAGAAGTCAATAGAAGCACTGTTTAAAGAGGGGGTATCTCAACAACAAGGTAGACAAGTGGTGAATTAGGAATTAGATGTTTTCTTGGCCAAGAAACCCGACCCTATAGTGATGGGAAAGAACTGTTACAACCAGAACTAGCTATACATATACTCAATCTGCAGACAGTACCGTTTTGCCCTTTATTGGCTCATCAGTGCAGAACAGAGCTTCAGAGATATCAGAGACAATGCTGAGCTCACTGTCCTTGCGTACTTTGAGCACTCAGACAAGATCCCACAGTAACTGTTTAGGCTGTATTTGCTCCGGCAATATGGTTAAGGATTACACGATTAAGCATAAAATCCCAGTTTTAAAATATTATTTCTCGACAGCGGATGAGGCACTAACATTTGGGCGTCGAAATGGTGTTTTTGAACGTTTGAAAGACAACAATCTTTATATGTTGACCATTCATGGCAAAAACTAGCTGCCAATGACCTCAGTGCTGAGCTTGGTCAAACTTTAAAGATAATAAATTTTCTCNGAGTACTCAGAGACAATGCTGAGTTCACTGTCCTTGCGTACTTTGAGCACTCAGACAAGATCCCACAGTAACTGTTTAGGCTGTATTTGCTCCGGCAATATGGTTAAGGATTACACGATTAAGCATAAAATCCCAGTTTTAAAATATTATTTCTCGACAGCGGATGAGGCACTAACATTTGGGCGTCGAAATGGTGTTTTTGAACGTTTGAAAGACAACAATCTTTATATGTTGACCATTCATGGCAAAAACTAGCTGCCAATGACCTCAGTGCTGAGCTTGGTCAAACTTTAAAGATAATAAATTTTCTCAAGGCCCATACCAAAACTGATTGACTTTTCTAAAATTTTTGTCAAGAATTATTTCATCATCTGATCGAGCGCGTTTGGACATGTAGCATATTACGTCGCCCACCACTGTTTACCGTCATATTCGGCAGATTCCACAAGTGTCAGAACGAATTCTGACACTTGTCGAATTCGAACGTAGATTTGTTGTTTCGTGGGATGCTGTCTCCATTATAAGCTCAGTGCTGTCCTCAACCTTCGGGTGTCGATAAAATCCAGTTTTGCATCAAGGGTCTTGGTCAAAGTCCATGTAGTGACACTATATACAAAAACAGACTCAACTGTAGCCCGAAAAAATTGCGTTTGAAATCTCTTAGTAGATCTTATTAAGGGCTGCTAATGGCTTTGGTATCCGAATTTTCATATTCCATTCAGTTCAGTTGATTTTTTCCCAAGTTATGAAATTGTGTCTACATCTTATATTTTCTCCAGATGACGTTTTGATTGAGCCTTGTTGTTTGAAACAAGCTATGCTCCGTTTTTGAGGCATTGAGAAATAGCGCAACATCCTTGTCAGCACTTTCAAGACGATGTAACAGATTTGAGATATTGGCAATGCTATTAGTAGCAATAACTAGATTGTCTGGAGAGTCGATGTTTTGGAAGCTCGATGCGAAAGTCCATATGTTGGTCAGGCAAAGTCCTCAATACATAATCAAGAATGATGATAAACAAGAACAGTGCCATTGCATCACCCTGAAAAACCTTAGCTTTAATATTAAAGAAATCAGTATCTCCGTCTGGGGATCCTACAAGAGATCATCTACTTTAATAAAGCATTATTATGGCTCATACAGTTTTTCTTGGAATACCATATGCATACTTTTGACCACTATCAGAAGGAGACAGTGGAGATTTATTGGGCATGATTTGAGAAGAGAAGAAGGGATAGAGAGGAATATCTTGGAGGCTGAAATGGCAGGGAAAAAGGCAAGAGGAAGACAAAGATTGAAGATGCTAAATTGGATGATGGAGATATTGAGAGTTAAAGATGGAAAACAGTTGGGCAAGGTTGCAAGAGATAGGAAATGGTGGAGAGAGAAAGCACCACCATGATTCTTCTACAGTATTTGATGCCAAAACACTAGAAGAAGAAGAAGAAGAAGAAGAAGAAGGAGAAGGAGAAGGAGAAGAAGAGCACCTTCTCTATTCTACTTCTATGAATAGAACCACACTTTTGGAGAAATCAACGAAAAAGAAACAGGCTGGTAGAATTTAGTGCTAAAACCTTCTATGAGACGAGGAACGATTAGCATTTGTCTAGTCATGGATCTGTTCTATCTACATCCATTTTGATTTTTTTCGCAGTACTTTCTTCACTTTAGGTTGTATGCGGTTGAGTAGAAGTGAGTTGTAGATTGCAGCTGCTATGGATGAGAGAGTTCTTTCCCAAAAGTTCTTTGCCAATTTTTAGATTAGCCTTTTGGGGAACGGTAGAATACAGGGATTTTTTTCATCTTTCGATTTCGTGTTTCATATAAACAGAGTTGCAAAGACTTGGAAAGATGTCATTGAATGCCATTGTTTTCCATGTTTCAGGGGGTACGTTGTCTGCCCTACCTCCTTTCGTTTTCTTTGGCTTTTTCAGTACTTCATCGAGTTCGTCTGGTGTGAGATTGCCAACCTTAATAGTTCAAGAGGTATCGACAATTAATTTAATTTCTTCATTTGATTAATTAGGGATATTTCGAAGGAGCTTTTGGAAGTGATCCTGCCATTTATTTAGTCTCCCAGCTTAACTAGTCATCTTCAGCTTGGATTTGTTAGCTGATATCCTGCCGATAATCTCATTTCTCAGTTTTCCAGGTAATAGCAGACTATTTAATTGCAGTTTCATTCTGAATGGACTGTGTTTTTATTTGGATTTACTCTGCTTGTTATTTTGAGAAAGTACCTTTAAATTTGGCGAATCCTTGAATAACCTCTTACATCTTAAATAAACTCTTAAATCCTTTACCTTTTGGGTGAAGGATTCAAAAGATTATTCACAGATTTTGCGTTAAGAATGTTTTACTTGTGCAATGATTTATTCACAAATTAAAAACTTTGCGTGTTTTCTTCCATTCTGTCAAGCACGGCTTACTCCCCAATTTGCAGCTTGCGTGTTTTCTTTTATCCTTTCAAAACCGACTATTCACATCCCCTTTTCTACTTTCAATATCATTCTGAGTTCTCACGTTTGTAAAATATTGAATGGTAATATTTAAACAAGGTAATTAACTGTATCACTTTAATTAGAGCTGGACAACTACATTTTGATGGACTTGTCGAGCTCCAAAACACAAAGGTGAAGAACCTACTTGAAAAATGAAAGCAAAACAAATGTGGATGGATGCTCAAATTGCATCCGAGGACAAGGGTTGGCTCTCATTTGTCACAAAGGGCTTTTGCCGTTCTCTACCGTGTACGTGGTAGAATGTACTCTAAGCGAAGTCACGTACGTTATTAATAACAATGGTGGGTTCATTAATAATACCGAACCAGGACACGGCAAGCTTTAAGTTGACAAATATTGCACCAGAAATTCGATACCTCACTAGTAATCACCAGGCTTGGTGTTGGCATTAGAGTTAAGACTTTATTGTATACTTTTATTTTTTAAGGTGGGAAAGAATGGCAGCATCCAATAGTTGTAAGGGCAGGAATGGTGGGCAAAAGTTCGAGAACCCCGGGTGTAGTGCTTAGGGTGTTCGAAATCAGAAGTAAAAACCAAATAAACCTTTGTGTTTTGTTTTCTTTAAAAATGTCAGTGACAGATACTAGATTAGGTTGCTGCTACTGATACATTCCAGTCCATAGATAAGAAACACCATTTATCTAATTCACCTGCATTTGCTTTAGTTTGTTAATTCCACTCAGTGTTTTTTCATGAAAACTATTTGGCCAATGACAGTATGATCATCTGTTGTTCCACCTACCATTAAGTAAACAGTAGGTGAGAAGACAACAAATTTATCAAACCATCATCGTGTTTGAATAATCCGTCTCTCGCCCAGTATGTACCATCAATTTATAAACAATAAATATATTAACAATCATTGCTATTAGAAACATTAAGATTGATATCATTCATCATTCGTTGACTACCGTTAAAATTAAGATAATATCGACTGTTAATTCTGTTTACTTAAGTACATAGTGTTGGTTGGTTGCAGTGCTACACAATGAGTTCCGCGTTCTTCGGAATTGTCAAGGTTGATACTATAGATTCCTATTTTACTGTGATTAATAACCATATCTCTAGAAAATAGAGAATTCTTAATCTGATCTTAATCCATTTATTTATATTAATGTTTGATAGTGGAATATTAACAAATTGTGGTTTCAAAATGTCTTTCCAAGTATAGGTATGCCGTTTAGAGGACTGTTTTTGCCTAGAAAAGGACCTTCCCCGGTCTTTATTTTTGAATTCGTTTTTCTGGTCTTGTTTTCACACCCATGCCAACAGATGAATTCCAACTGCCAAATAAAAGAGGAGGCTGATATGGCACTAACATATCAGGATATGGTTGGTTTTGCAATATATTTCTTGATGATATTTTGGTGGTAACGGGTGAAGGTGGTACTCTCAGAGCACCTTAAATCTCGGCTATATTCTGCAGCCCTCCACCCAATGCTTTCACCAGCATAGGAATTCCAATCGATGCTAAGAAGGTGCTTTCACCATGTTAATTCGGTATGGGTCTTAAGACGAAATGTCTACCAGTTTGGAGAGCTGTCATGATCTGTTCTTTTTGTTTCTTAGTTTGTAGATGTTTATGCACCTGTCACCAAATCGGGAACTACTCTTGTAGCGACTTTCGTTGTTACTGACAACAGCAATATACTGCCGAGAGACACGGGAGAAGTAAACAAATTACCTTCTTTTTTTACAACATGACGAATCTGTGTTTTTTTAAATCCGTGGGTACCTTTACCGAGTGTTTTAGCTTTCTGAATCGCTTTTATTTGTTTTTTTGGGAGAAAAAGTTCGTCACACGCACTTAAATCACTGTTTGATAGCTTCAGTGAAATAACAGACTTATTCCTTGATACTTTTGCGAGTTTTGTTTTTTAGTTCTCGTTAAGAATAACACTTTATGCGTGATATTCAGTCGTATATAATTACATTAGATTAATTCAATCATAATATTTGATTTATGCTTTCATTTATTTCATGATACATACTCTTTCCTTTGCAGTCTATTACCCTTACGATACAGGTGACTCCCCCCATTCGAGTTTCTCTTCACTGATATCTTGTGTCAAACGCAGATAATATTATAAGCAATGTAGAAAGAGAAACACCAGACAAGATAAAGAACAGAAATCTAAATGTAAACAAGGGAAAAACTGAGAAATATGCCATCAATAGAAACAAAACCAACAATAATGCCTGGAGAAAGTGCAAATACCTGGGTAGTTGTCTTGTCACCACAGAAGACATCAAAAGACGAAAAAGATTGGCTATCAGTGCATACAACAAATTAGAACAAATATTTAAGAGCGAAATAGTTATCAAAATCAAAACTAGAACCTTGAATGCCTTTGTGGCCAGTTTATTCCTATACAATAGTGAATTATGGACACTCACAAAGAAAGAAGAAAAGATTGATGTATTCCAAAGATTCCTCCTGAGAAAATTACTAGCAATAAAATGGCCCATGAAAATATCAAATAAAGAGCTGTATGAAATGACATCCTATGAAAACTGGAGTGCTCAAGTAAAAAGAAGGAGACTGGGATGGCTAGGCCATTTAATGCGCCTGCCTGAATCAACACCCGCCTGGCAAGCCCAAAGTGAATTTCTGAGACCAGTGAAGAGACCATTTGGAAGACTCAAAACCACCTGGGTCAGTGTGGTCACACACGAATTGGAAGAGTTGGGTTTCAATTTCAGTGAAGCCTTGAAGCTGGCTGAAGACCGAGATAAGTGGAGAGCCGTGATTATCAGAGGGAGAAGTGCCGAGTCACATCAGTGACTTCACAGCACGGAAGAGAGAGGAGAATTCATTCATAATTTTTGATTTATGCTTTCATTAATTTAAACTCAAGAAACTACATTTTCATGAATTAAGATCAAACAATTGCCTTTTCATCACGAAAATCAATATTTAATTTATCACTGTGTAGAACCAGTGGAAATGTAGTGTATCTAGCAGCAGGATTGCCTGACAGAGTATAACGAGTTTTCCATTCTCTCTTCTTGACAGGTGAGGTCGAAATAGAGAATTTCGAACCTTGATCAAAATAATGCTAAACCAATCGATTGATTATTTTCAAGCACACCAAATGCTTTTTATACTCAATCAGCGTTCGGCATGTTCTATTTAGTTCTACGTTTGTATGTAATACTATTTGTGGATAGAAAACCCCATTGTTCAATTCAATTTGTGCGTCAGCAAAGAGCTCAGTATTTCCAGGTGCAGTAATACTAAATGTGTTGAAAGTAAACAAATTTGCTTGTTGTGAATTTAGTTTTGTATCATTGACAGCCAAAATGAAAATATGTTTCGGTTTTCTTATTGGTGTTGCTTATTTGAATTCACTTGATCGATGCTGAATACTAGCTAAGGTTACAATTCTTTCCAGGTCATAGCTACACGTGTGAGATTTAAGATATTTTTCTGGATATAGCTTTGAACACATCGAGTTAAAAGTCATTTTAGGAACCCAAAGTACAAATTTCGAAATTATGTAACAAGCATTAATAGCAATTGTTTTATCGTTTCGATGGATTAAACTGTTGGTATCTTTTTACTTACTTTACTTATCCTCTTCAAGCTGTGGGCTACTCAGAAAGCTTGACAGTATCCTCCACCATCTCTCTCTGTCTTTTGCCATGTTTCCAACTTCGTTGCATGTTTACCATCCCAGGTCATTTCTTCTGCTTTCGCACTCCTCGCCATGTTGTTTGCGGGCGTCCTCCCTTTCTTTTTCCATCTGGTGTCCATATTAAGGCTACTCTGCAGCTGTCATTTTGTGGCTTTTCGTAGAAATCATCCTTCTCCTCTTCATCATCTGAAACATATTACAGTAGAGACTCTCCGGTGTTGACCTTCACCTCTCCGAAACCCTTCCATCTTGTCTCACTTACGCCTATTATCTCTAGATGATGTTTCCTTATTTTCCTTGCTATTATTGCAGTTTTCCCGGTGACATACATGGTTCTTACCTTCCAACATCCTACATGCATGTATCTTCTTGGTGTTAGTAGTGATCTCATGCATGTCATTTTCAGGTTGGAGGCTTCCCGTAGGCTTTCACCTCCAGTCGTCATATGCGTGTCTTCCCATCTGAGGTCGTTATCTTCAGGGAATTCACACGACATGTTTCTGTGACCATAGATAGTTTTATTTGCTGTCCAAGTTTCCGTAATTGGTGGCTGTTTTACGGGAAGGAGTGATTTGCCCCTTTCCCAACCCTCCTTCTTTCTCATCCGAGATTTGGACCAGCCATGTCGGCGTTGTTGTCAACTTCTAAGACAATATTAATCTTATAATTCCCATTTGGAGCCAGTTGCTCTTAAAACTCTCAAAAATACCAATCTCTTGAGAAGTAGACATATGTTTACAACCTGATTTCCGGCAAGAAGTGTTTTTCTCTTGTTGAAACCCAGATTAGTATTAGTTGCTGTATTATCTGTATCTTTACAACAAAACATGCTAGGATCAACACTTCTTACGTATCCGTTTGAAAATTCAATCAGATTCTTAGTATTTGCACTATGATTAACTTCTGGACTGTCAAATATAGTGACATCATATACATCAACACGAACCTCTCGAATAAGCCCATAAACACAATTTGTAGTCGCAATATTATGAGCAACTGCGATATCAGCACCATCTCTTGTTTTGTTTACTCTTGGAGCGATTCCTATCATAAGAAGTGCTTTCACCACTACTATCAATTACAAAATCGTATCCAACCTTTCTTTGACGATGACCATTTGGAAATAGAGTGATTGGTGTTGTTAGGTCTACCAATACATATGATTATTTTTCACAAAATTTCGATGATCTAAATGACACACACATATGTATATAGTTTATATAATGTTCACATATTTAGCAATTTGCCAAATTCCAATGTTAATGCTACTTGTATTGGCGTGGGTGCATGAGTTGTGATTATTGTGTTTATTATCTGGATGTGATTTTAATATTTTTATCATCTTGTCACCCTTATTCTCTGTAATTGTTCTTTTTTTGTTGAATTTGCTATCCAGTGAATCAACAGCAATTAGGCCCATTCTAGAATCAATTTTGAAAGAACCCTCTTCAACGGCTTTCCTTAGAGCTTTTGTTGCTAAATCCTTGGTACCTTTTTATGTTAATTTTGATAGAATTTTTTTACCGACAGGTGCCAGACTATCAATAAAACCATCACCAATCTGTATTTCATTCTCATCTCTTATATACTTAGCACTATCAAGGTCAATTTATAAAAATTTTCATGTATGGGGGCCTCGTATGATTCTTGTTCTTTCTACCATCTGTCTCCTACTAAGGTATACTATTTTCACACATTCTCTCTAAGCAAAAGTGTCATGCTAATCGGAAACCATTTCAATCGAGTAATTTCCCAAAACTATCAGTAACGTATATCCTTAGATCTTTCAAGATGTTAGTGGTAATTTTGTTATAAAGAAGTCTTTCTATCTTTGACGTAAAATGGAAATCTTGGTGGCTTATTATCGATAGGAAAACGATAAAATTGGCGAATTAAATACCTGATATAATCGATTCAGATATATGGGTACAATGTATGAAGACTGAGTCAATGCTTACTGTGATATCCGGTAGTCTTTCTCCATACCGCATGTTGATAGATACATTTACTGAATCCGATTAAATCAGAAAAGTTCCCATAAGAAAACTGTAATTGATAAACAGATTCAAAATTTATAAAAATTCTATGATGACTTGAGATAAAGCTTAGAGTAACACCAGTTTTTGAATGGGTATTGGTTGACGAAGATCATATATATAAATATATATATAAATATATATATATATATATATATATATATATATATATATACATATGAGAATCTTCAAAAGTTATCAAAATAGATTTTTTAATGACAGTAATTCAGTTGCTCTTTGAATGAGCATTTACAAGTCCCGAAAGCAACACTTAAGGACAGTTGTAGTAAAACTAGATGACACGCATAAGATTACGTCAGATTTGATAAAAAAAATCTAAAATGTTTTATCATCTATCTAGGTTAACACATAATGATATACATGTTCTTAATAAAATTCATATCGGCGGTCGTTATGAAACATAAAAAATAGGAGCTGATGTTGGTAACCTAAGCCATCAATTAGAAAATTGCCTGGATATTTTATGTAAGAAATTAAAAGGTTATGGTAATTGTAAATAGTATAGTCTACATTTTATCAACATCGAAATGAGACAGAATGGTACTATTTCCAAAGAAGGAGATAATGAAGGACGAGAAATTAAAGCAACTCATAAAAACCAATTAAACACAAAATTTTATTTTATACTAAACCCAAGAAAAAACAGAAGTTGGTTTACAACCATGAAAATTTGTTTTATGATGATCCATTGGAAAGAATGATGATTAAAGCTAATAAGGAAAATAGAGAAACGTACTGACAAACAACCAAGATTGATACTAGGTACAACAATTTAGTAATTTAATATGGTAGTAAAATAAGAACAAGTAAAATTAAACAGGAAAGCCATTACTCCCTTGTGACATATTACACTCCATTTACTTCTGGGGTTTGAGGCGTTTATTTAGGGTTATAGGTTATTCCAAGTCATGTTTTCTTTTCATAGGGTAATCTAGTTAGGAGGAAGGTAGAGAGTTCCTCTCGGACAGTAGGGTCTGTTGCCTCAGAGGTGTATAAGTTGGAGTAAAATCGTGTTGCTATTTGCATGGTTTGGGTAGTTTTGGCGGTGGTGTTTTTCTTACTGACGCGGATGTCTGTGATTGACTTTTTTATTTTCATTTAAAGTAACTGGACAGATTTTCATGGATTTAAAGCCATTTTTCTTTGCTAGTTATTTGTGTTCCTTAGGTAGGTTGTGTTTTTAAGTTTTTGAGCTCTTCTTAAATGGTCCCTATTTTAGCCATGGTCTTGGGGGTTATTTTTCCTTGTTTAAGGGTGTGAATATTTTCATATAGCATTTTTCTTCTTAAAATGTGATATGTGTAGGCTTTTTTAGATTGTTTAATGCAAATATCCTTTTAACTTTCTCCTCCCTATGTAGCAGCAGATAATTACCTTACCCAAGTGCCATATCCTGCTGGACGTAGGCTATCACAGTTTGCCACCTATATCTGCCTCTCACCATTCAGATCATCTAAGCAGCTGACCATTGCCCATCTATTATGTTCACCAGTTCTTTCTGTGTGATTGGGAGAGGGGGCAGTCGCACGATGACGGTCGAAGGACACCTGTTCCCTACCAATAATCCTACGACCGCGCGAGACAGTTTGCCGTTTAGTAGCGCGACTCTTATTAACGCCGTTATGTTCAACTTCATTGTGTAACAAATCCATGCTTATTCTTGGGTTAATATGTGGTGAGGTCCCCAGTTCTCTCCCACGTCATATAATACTTACGGACCTAGCCTTTGCCTAAAATGCCTTACTCAAATGCAGCAGTTCTAGTCTACTGATCAGTTATTCCCAAATCCAGTACCCCGAACGTTACAGGTGGCCTGGCAGCTCCTCAAGCAAAGAATTTGGTTGGATTAAGCCCTCCCATCTCGGCAAGATTTTATGGACTCTTATGCTGATAAATGCCAGCTCCCAACAGGAAGGGAGGCAGCAGATACAGAATCTTTATTAAATAAATCTTTACTAAAGTTAATTTTTGGTTCTCTAGGGTAAAAGGTACTGTAAGAATGCTGCCTTATTTTTCGCGTTTGATGTGTGATGAGTCAAACCGTTTGGTTTTATTGGATATAAGGATTCCAGTGCTACTGTTTCGTGACGTCCCGTAGTTTCAGATACACGAGCTATTTTGGAGCAGCTGGTGTTGTTTGGCTGGAATCATATATTGACGATCACAATGTTAGTTACCGACATTGTTATGTATTAAAATGGTTGAAATAACATAGGTTTTGGGTTACCTAAGGGATTTACATGTGGTTTCATGCTTTTTTTTTAACTTCTATTTCTTCATCCAAGGATGAAGAATAAGCCAAATTAGTCTCTTTGGACTTTTGTGCCTCTGATTCTACCTCCATCTCCAAGGAAAATCCTCCACTGTCAGTTAATATAGAAGAAAATTCTATTAGAACGATAATTCGTCTTAGTTCTCATATGATCTACCATAGAAGAAGAAATATACGATTGGTCAGTGCACTCCCGCATGATTTAATCGACTCTCTTGATACCCGATTTGAACACGAATCAGCTTGATTATTTTGCAAAGTACAGCAGCGAACTCAGCTTCTTAATGGTAAAAGCAAAACCTCGTATCCGCCATTCATTGCCATTGGACAAACCTCGTCTCATCAAAATATTTAGTTTGCCGACAAAAGACTGATATTTACCGACTAAGTTATATGCCGAGGCGTGTCACATCCCCATACCTCCAGTCGCCTCGGTACTGGGTGTTCTTTGATTTAACTGAGGCATATTTTTTGGTGAACTTGAAAAAAAAAGAAGAACTTACAAAACTATTTTTGAGGAAATAGATAAGGTACCGTGTCTTAATGGGTACTACATTTGTAGCGTAACCAAGAGTTTCCGGGTTTGATACCCCAATCAGAGGACTTTGAAACTTTACACAATAAAAATAAAGCCATTGGTTGGTGCCAGGAAGGGCATCTGGTCAAGAAATTTCTCACTGCCAAATCCAAGTACCTGTGAAGGACACCGTTTGAGCCCCAGTTACTGGGGCACATGACGATAAAACCAAAACAAAATTGTTGAGGAAATAGATTATGCCAATTTTCAAAATTGGGTTTAGCTGATGTGCGTAGCAGTGAACGAAAAACGCCTGGGATTATTTCTCCTTAACGTAAACTTGGACACCTCCAGTTATAATACTCATCACAACAGCACCAGCACATGTCCGGGGTATCAACTTTTCTTGTACATCCTATGCCTCAAGTTCATTGGAAATCATCTTGCTTAACCGTTCAGCACCAAGGGACCATTATGGAAATAAGGTCGGTTTGACCTTTTAANATTATTTTTATGCAACATGCTTTTTAGTATTAAATTTTACTAAAGTTTGTTAATTTACTTTTAATTTTAATTTATTGACTTTCTAGGCCTTTCTTTTTTTTTAAAAACATTTGTAAACATTTTTCATTTTATGTTTGTGGCAAATAAAAACTTACTAACTTACTTAGTGCTATCATTTAGCTGTTAAAATAATGAAATATCTTAACAGTTGTGTCATTTCTTATAAACCTAAGAACCAAGAAAAATCGAATGACACAAGATTTATCCGTTCTATTATTTGCTTCAATAGAGACAAATGAAATTTCTTGTTTACCTTTGTGCAGCTTTTATTAATATAAATCAAACATACAGTTCTGTAAACCATACCTACATTGACGGTCTAATCGTAAAAGTAACCTAATAGCCCCAGAAACGCGCTGTGTTAAAGCGAGTTTTTCCTTTCCTTATGCAACTCCATGGCGTAAATTAATTATTTCACATTCAACAGGAAAATTGTCATCCATTTTTCACTATGTTGCTTGACAGGAAATCGATGGTATTCATTGAGAAAAGAACTTATATTCGATCTTCCAGATGCCTCGTGTTTCAGCTGATTATTGACCTATTCAGAGGTATGCTTAAATAGATAAATAGATATTTTCAATTGGTCATTCTATTTTTAATTCAACTCTGTCCTCCTCCAAATAAACTAAAGGGGAAACAAAATATAGAATTTTATGCAAGTCGATCATTAACCATCTCTTCTTCCTGAAGCAAACACTTAAACTGAATGCACGAATTTTTGTTTTGAGAGACTGTTTAATGGGAATATCCTTCAATTGATGAGGGCCTATCCAGTGTACTTCAAATATTTTCTAAATAGTCTAACGATGGGAAGGATACCCCCAAAAATATTCAACGTTATTGATCCATAAAAAGATATAGGAACTTGATAAAACTTTATTCGCAATATACCAGATTAAATGTTCTCCGTTTAACTTGTGGGGTAATTTAGGTATTGCCACATGTTCTACGTCATGGTTTTTTAGAACTTTAGAACAAAAAATTAACCAGTTACATAGCGCATTTATTAAAATGTCACCCATTCAAACAGATGTGCTAACAGCGGAATGTATAGGGTTATCGACTGAAGTACTATTCAGTGACAACCATCAGCTTTCCTACGGACAATGGACCCACTGGTCTCTTGAAGTCATCCAACTCCCATGTCTGGCTTCACGGATCTGTTTTGTGTACTCCACTGGACACAGCTTCAGTTGGCGGAGAAAGCGACATGAGGGTAGACAACAATTCAATTTTGTTGGTGGTGAATAGTGCACGTATCACAATAAGCGCACAAAGACAGGATGCAACAGAATTAGCGGATTAGTCTCAATAGACTAAGGTCAATAAAGGCGTAACCTACAAGCGTATCGTTTCGTGATGAAGGCCCAAGGAGCCGTTAAATTAAAGTGACCATCCACCGAGCAATTGTATTCAAATAGGAAGGTGGAAGGTACCTATGATATATCAAGCCGGAAAACTATCAAATCTAAAGCAGGAAATGGACCGTATGAAGATCTTAGGTCAGTGTGAAACGAGATGGTCTGTTTCAGGGAGTTTTGATCTGAATGGCAACAAAGTAATACATCCTGGTGGACGTAAACATGACAGTGGAGTAGGAATCATACTTGACAAGTAGATCAGCAAGTGCCTTCTCAACCATTCGACTTTGTCAGACAGGGGTATGCTGATGAGAATAAAAGTCAAGCTCTTCAACATCAGCATAATTCAAGTGTATGCACCGACAGCACAGAACACTGATAAAGGCATAGATATTTTCTACGAGCAACTCGACAAAACAAAAGTCACAAGGTGTCATCATTGTGATAGGCGATCTTAATGCAGAGATTGGTAGTAAAGAGATAGCACAAGTAACAGTAAAATGGGAGCTTGGAGTGATAAATGAAAGAGGAAAACGATTGGTTACCTTGTGCTAAAAGTGGACATAGTTCACAACTTTGACCTTCTATCAATAGACTATCATTTTGACCACTTTTTCAGTGTTTTCTGTTTCAATAGCAGCTTGAATTTTCCTAATGAAGTTGAATTAAATGTCTTTTATTTCGAGAAGCAACTTCAGATCTACTTCATTGTTAATTAAACAGAAAATGTTGGCGTAATGGATCATACTGAGAGTCCTTGATCGACGAAAAGTCACACAAAACAACATCCTGTTTGATTTGAGCTTCCAACTCCTGAACAGTTGCTCTAGGTTTCCTCTTCATAACACTCCAAAATGTGAAACTTTCACGCAAGCTGAAATGCTTTGAGTCGAACTGACCCTTCATAACGCCGAGAACCTCAATCGTAGTAAGCTTGTGAATATCCTTAGGTGGTAGCTTTTGGAAAGCCAGTTAGCTAATAGCTTGTATACCACAGAAGAGTGATTGGCAGGGAGATTTATTGTCTTCGAGTAAGAAATGTTTTCCAAGAACAGCACAGAGCTGTATTCAATAATGAGTTTATGATTCGGAGTTGAAATCAAATGGTGGAAACCTTGGCTTATCCATTGCTTTCAATTGTGTAAATTTTTGGCGTGGTTTCTATTTCCTTTCTATGTTGCTGTAATAAATTATCCATCTGCTCATGGTGCCTTTGGTCCTTCTCTTAAATTCGATGTTGCATAAGCACGAAAAGTTCGTTTATTTCTACCATGGTACACGAAACAACTCACAGAAACTGTTCGTTATTCAAAGAATATATCCCGCCGAATAATTCAGAAAATACCTCTTGTATTTATAGTTCGCAGGTAATTTGATTCTGTCTTTGCTATCCCGTAGTCCTTCGAGTGTTTGCTAATAGGACAAGATGACATATACATTGGAGCAAGCTCCAGAACTTCATCTTCAAACTGCCTTATTACAGGAAATTATCTAATTCTTTTATTAAATATACATTAATTTAATGCAGAGAAAATTAACCTGAATATCAAATAATGACATTGCTATGTACATTCTATTGTTCTGTACGGCTCTGAATGTTGGACGATATCGGCCCAAATGGAAAAGAGACTCAAAGCGACAGAGATGTGGTTATACCGAAGGATCCTGAAAATCCCTTGGGTGGACCATGTAACGAATGAGGAGGTGTTGCACCACATGAGAAGCAAAAGAACTTTTCTTGCCAAGATCCACAACCGACAACTCTAATTCCTGGGACACATTCTTAGAAAGGATGGTCTGGAGAATGTAGTTCTGACTGGAAAGGTTGATTGAAGGAGGAGCAGAGGGCAACAGCTCATCACGTATTTGAAGAGCATCGGCCAGTGTCTTGAGAAGACTGCCGGGGACATCATCCATCTGGCTAGGGACCGACAGAGCTGGCGCATCATGACCACCAACGTCCTGAAAGGATATGGCACCTAGAGAGAGAGAGAGAGACATTGTGATATCAGAAAAGTATTAGGTATCAAATAAAAGAATTCAAAACAGATACCAATTTTGAGATGGTTTACTGCCTTGGTTGTTCTAAACAACTTTCGTGCTTTTAACATAATTTGTTTGAACTGGTTACGAATCTGTCAAAACTTTAATTGATTTGAGGCTTGAAAATTTAATGCCTATTTTGATTGTTGTTTAGTTCTGGGAATTCAGTTGCAGTTCCTTCGTTATGGTTAACTAATTCATAAATGTAGGGCTTTTTCATCTTTTTGAATGAAACACTAGTTTTCAAATCGAGTGGCTGCAGTGAACGGTTCATATTTTTGGGGGAACATGATCATAACAATGTTCCAGTCACAAAGTCTGTCTTTTATCAACGACAAGTTTAACTCCTAAATGTATCCCAAATTAATAATAACTTTTGATCAATAGCCAAACTGATTTCTTCCTTTGCTTTCCTAACATAGGCTTTAATAACATTCTGTTTTATTCTCCAATGACTTTTTTTGTATGACAAGAAAATAACCTCCGCAAATGACACAGATTGAAGAGGTCTCGCTTTCCTTTCCCTATTATCACGTCACGACGATTTCACTCTCCTTTCTCTCCCACCTGTTGTTGGGATAAGCTTTTATCCTTTAACAACTGTGGTGGCATTTTCTGCTGAGACCTATTTCGAATGGTTCTAGTCGACATTGATGATCAGTTTATCAGAAATATTGATACCAACTCACAATTTTTTCAAAACGTCCCTTGTAGAAAATTAAAGAAATTTTCTCCCAGATTGAGCTCCTAATTTGTGGTCTTGAAGTAGTAAATACTCTTTGTTTCATACTCCTAAGTTCTTAGAGGTAGTTAATCCATCCATGGTTACATTGAAATCAAGACACACACCATTCTCCGTCAAATATGATTTAATCAAACCCATTAATATGTCATATAACAGGACTATTTATAATGCAGCCTTCTTGACCTAAGCGCTGGATAAATCTTTAAAGTTTAGCATCCATTTCTATTGGGAGTGATAATATTTCCTTAGCATTAGAAATTTCTTTTACGATGAAGGATTGCCTCCCCGAAGATAAGTCAACAAATAGACACCAATGATTTGTCTGTAGGCATTTGATTTTCTTTTCTTTTATTTCGATTTTTTGGAGTAACTCAAAATAATTTTTGACATTTTTGCAGCTAGTTAATATTGGAGACTGTGAGATGTTACACAAAAATAACATATCGAAAAAAAAGGCTCATAGGAAATATTTGATTATGTGGAAAACGACCTTTCTGATGTAAACACTCTAATTGCGATGCATTGTTATTAATTGAATGCAGAGAGATTGCTACTCACATCAAGAAAAATTAAAATTGGGATCGATTTTAATGACCTATATCTTCACTACTGGTAATAGAGGGTTTCACTTGTATCGAAGTGAATGGAAGCCTTATTAATAACAGATATAAACTTTAAAGAAGATATTAACAATTTTTTTAATCGCTTTACTTTTTGCTTGAAAATCCGTAATACCTGAATAAAATATGTGAAGTAACTGTTTCTTATATACCTCGGGGAAATAATTTGTTACGTCTGGTGCACTATAATGGAGAAACTTAATTTTTCTAAAAAATTGAACTAAGTGTTTCGGAAGGTTGAAGCAAGTTGGATTGGAAATAATTATTACAATGATTCTAAGATTGGATAATTTCAGGCCTATTGAAGTATTAAAATGTCACATGGAAAAAGTTCCTACCCAAAATATGTAGAGGATTTGGAATGATTCTATTGAAATTCTTCAAGATATTATTGATAATCCGTATTGTAACGATGAGAGAAGTGATGTGGTTGTTTGACTCAAGAAATACAGTATTTTTTTACGTTTGATAGGAGTTTTTACCAATCATCTGTGCATATTACTTTTTTAGAAATTTCAAAAGTTTTTATGAGAAATTTAATATTAACTAAGTACACGTCAAGAAAATAAAATACTAAATACTAAAAAAGGTTGTTATCCTCCCTAATCTTTTCCTTTGCTATATATGGATCCGAGTGCTGGGTAATTAAAAAGAGCGATTCGAAAAGGATTGAGGCTTTTGAACAATGGTCTTTCCGTAGATTGTTGAGAATAAGTTGGACAGAAAGAAAAACAAATGCTTGCATTTATAACACAATAAAACCGAAAACTCGCCTCTTAACGATGATTAATAAAGGAAAACTGACCTTTTTCGGTCATATATGCAGACATGATAGTATTGATAAAGACCTCCTGTTAGGGTCTGTGTTTGGTAACCGTGGAAGAGGTTGGCAAGATGACACAGGATAGATTAGCATGGCAAAATTTCGTGGAGGGCCACGGTAGGTCTAATAATGGCCTACCGTTTCCTTGGTGATGATGATGAAGATGACACATCAACAAAGAATTAAGGTATCACTTAAATAACGCCTATAAAAATATAACGCGTCATAAAATTAAACTTCGAGTTAATTTCATAACTCTTTAATTTCCTGTAATATGGTACTACTTAGATCTCAAAACATAAATCAGCATTTTAAAGGCTAAAATGGACTTTTTAAATAGAATGTTCTGGCTCAGTTAGCTCTAATTATTGAATTTACAAAGAAAGCTCCAGGAAGTACTATTTTATACCAAACCGTCCGAATGAAGCTGGAGATTTCCCTTGGTCAGTATTGATTTCATTACATTCTGCTGAATCATGTTTACATCTCCTTCCATTTTGATAACGTCAGGCAACGTTTGCTTTGTTGCTCTTTGTCATAACAATTGTTAACCACGACCTCTGACCTTTGACTCCAAAGTGTGAACATTGGTGTAACATTGGCAAGCCTAGAGAAACTTTTGGATAAAGAGGCAGTCACATAATTTGTGAAAAATTCTACAGTAAACTAACATTAACTTTTGATTAACAAACTTTATCTTAAGACAATGAATATGTTACATGGAATACTGGTATTTATTGGCGGTGACAATAGCACCCAGGCTTCCCAACAGTCTCAGACAGAAAAAATAACAGCAACTGGATTTAACATCCCTGAAATCATCAAGAAACATTTATTAAAAGGCAGCTTTACCAGTATCTATAAAAAAACCTCGTTTAAATCCTAATCCTTAAGATTTGTTTACATTATCACCTTATTCTGTTATTTGCATTGCAGTAATCTGTTATTTGGCTACGGGCATATTTTCTCGTGTACAAAAACGCTGATCCCCAATTTGTACAAGCAAATGACCGATATCTCTAAATGACCACTGGTATGACTGAATAACATTGAAATTCGTAATATAGGCTCGTAAATTGTCAAATGCATGGGCTCATGGACCTCCTTGTTGATTGGTAATACTTTTCCTTCCACATTGATCTCAAGAGAAAGAAGTTGTTTTGAGATTAGTGTGGGAGTGGAATGTCACACACCGTGTATTGTGAGACCTTGGTTATCCCAACAGTAGTCCTTAAAGACTCAAGGTATAACTTCAGATAGCACAAACACAAAATGTTGACGCAAGTCCTTGAGCTACCTCGATTGATCTCCTCCCTAATCTATCTTTACATCTCTCTCAAAATATTATCCGGCAAGATAATAACAGAAATAGAATAACACGACTACTTTCTGCTATCAGTGCAAAATACGTAAAAGTGCGACGTGAAAATATGGCAAAGGAAGTGATGGGTTGAATAGGTATGCTAAAACAAGCTAAATGACGTTAAACTAATCAATACATACACGTAAATGTTAAGAGATACAAAATAAACAACGATAACTAAAGTAAGTATAACGGCCTTACAATGATGGGAAAATCCCGTACCTCTGAGCAAAACAAAGAAAGGGGATGTCACAGTTGTGATGCATGCCTGTGGTTCAGACTTGCCTACGTGCGTACAAAGGAGAAGCATACGATAACAATATCCAAAACAGACGATACTGAAATGAATGAACCTACGGGAAAATGTAAACAAGCTGTGTAGAGGGACTGAAGGGGTAAAAGTTCCTACTTACAAAAGGGGGTCCTTGGACGTTCGTGACAGGAAGGAGTTCACAAAGATGTTTTGATCTTGAGGATTTTGACGAAAATGAGGCTAGTTTATGATAGTAGAGGCTATTTAAACAGGATAGATCATAAAAAACATTAAAAATTTCTGCATTTAAATTGATTTTCAGTTATTTTTGAAGAATAATTAATAATCCAAAAAAGGTTCTTTGGTTGCTGTAACAATTAACGAAAAAGAAGAGAGAAAAGGTACTTGTTATCATTTTAACTATATTTCTGTTGACTGTTTTAAGGTTGATGTTTGTGTATATGATTCACTCCATGGCTAATCACCGAATATTTTTTAAGGTTTCATTGTGGGGTCTCAGATTTTGTTGAAGTTTGCACCATATTACTCTTTCTAGGAGAAAAAAATAATCCTGAAAATTTCAGCTTCATAGCACGAAAGGTAATCTCGAGCACTGTGGCCTTTTTTGCTGAGGAGCTCTTTGCAGTACTGTATCATACAGTAGTGCAAATACAGTGAGTAAACGATGCAGGGTATTGTTTACTGACTGTAAAGAGAGGCTCTAAATCGTAAGTAATTTTTAAGACAAAATTTCAAAATTAGGATTTTAAAAATCCCCTCTATTTGATGTTTTAATATTTAAAGAAACATCTTGAATTGAAAGGTTTAAATTAAAGCTCCTATGATCACAGAAAGGTGCTTCTAGTGATTGGGATTAAGAGAAAATAATAAAATTAGGATCTAAGTTGTTAAGGAGGACGAAGAAAGATAACTATTGTTGTATGAGAAAACTTTGAAAGAAAATTTTGAGAAAGCCACGTATGGCAAGATTAAAGGACGAGAACCAATTCGTGAAATCAGCCAGGAAGTTTTGATAAAAAGGAGGACAGGGTATATGTTTGCGAACAATCAAAGGTGTTATCACCATGAAAGAGGATACCTTTCAAGATATGAGTTTTTGCTAAAATATTGTTGTGACCCTTTCAAACTCCACAAGACGAAAATCTCAAAGGGACTACATTTGTCCACATTTTTAATGTATTATGAAAATAGCAAACTACAACAATGATTTGCAAGGCAGCTTATTTGAAACAAACAGTTGTCTTGGCAAAAACTAACAGATACTTGTGAAAATTTCACTGGTTTAACAGCTTAGGTTAACTGAAGTTTTACAACCTGGCAATTGCTAATATCATGTATTTCAGATAGTTGAGGTAATTGTTTTCAGTTAAAACTGCATTCTGCATAGAAATACTTAGACTAGTCAGAGGGCTTCAAAGAACACAATGTTTAATGATTTATAACCTTCTAGTTTCAACAGAGGGATCTTCACAACAAACAAATGTTTATGTAAATGTAAGCAATTGAATCTTACCATAATAACATAGCCTATCAGTTTCCCAAAGCATGGCATTGTTCTCAAATATTGAAAAGAGTAATTGTGGGGTCTTACTTTTATACTTTATACCCATAGCTGAATAATAATATGCATTAATTATTGGCCCTCTCATTGTTAAGTGTTCAACAGTAAGAGCTTTTTGAAGACAATGAAGCTTTCTGGAGCTTTACAGAGCCCTATTTATCTGCTACTATTACATCCCTAAGATGACATGGTGACATTATAATCACAGGTATTTTGAAGAATTGCATCTTGTGAAGTTGCCACCAGGTGTCTATTTAGTTGTAGATGGTTTCAACTGGTATAGAAATACCAGTTTCCATGCCCAATTAAAAGTAGTACAGACTGGTTTTTAACTGTCTTTCTTACTTGCATTTCACACAATTCAACCCCACCCATTTCCATGGTGCATTTTCATGTATCTTACTTAATTTTTATTCAGTTCCATGTTTGTTTCATCCAACATTTTAAGTACTCCTATTGTCAATAAAACAGTCTTCATATAGTTCTTTAGCATTTTAGCATTATTCATGTAAACAATACTGGTGTCATATTTGGGCCATTATACCATGTTTTCATTTGGATCTTCATGATCAGATTCAGAGAGAAGCTTCTAATTAGATCAGACCTATTTTGCTTCAATTATTGGACCCATTTGATATTGAATGGATGTTATCATCAAAGATTGTAAGTGGAAATGTTCTTATAAACTTTCTTCTTAAGTTCCAAGATTACTTTTTACCATTTTACCTGACTTGTCACTTTATAAACCTAAATGCTGTTGTAGTTCAATGCTTATCATTACATGACTACACTGTCTGATATTGGAACTCTCTTCAATCAAATTGGGTTTTTTGGCAAATTCTGACCATAAACGAGGAGCTGTGTCTTAATGATTAATGCAACTGCACAGTAACCAACATTTCCAGGTTTGATTCCCTGAGGTGGTGAGGAAAATTTGGAGCTTTACAAAGAAAAAAGCCATTGGTTGGTGTCAGGAAGGGTATCTGGCCAAGAAATTCCTCACTGCCAAAGTCCCTCTGAAGTGAACTGTCTGAGCTCCAGTACTGAGGAAAAAAAGAGGAGTCATGGCTTAATGGTTAGTGCAACTGCACCATAACCAAGAATTCTGAGTTTGTTTCCCTGAGCAGGCAACTTTGGAAATTAACAAAAGAAAAAGCCATTGATCAGGAAGGGCATCCAGCCAACAAATTCCTCACTGCCAAATCCAAGTCCCTGTGAAGGGCACTGTTGGAGCCCCAGTAATAGGGGAAAATGACGTTAAAACCAACAAAAAAAAAATCTTTGAAGTCTTCAGTAAATTTATTAATTTGGTCATGAACTTATTTTTCTTTATAATTCTTGACACCAAATGGGTTAACACTAACTTATAGACATGCCTCTTTCCCACATTTCTTAATAAACTCCAAGTTTTATTTCTAATGTTTTATTTTTCTTCATCATTGAATAATTTATCTTGTATCATTGCAGTATCCAGGTTTGGGTATAATGATACCTTTTTTTATTATATTTTCATAATTGTTGTTTTTTTACCATTCATTTTAGGATATTATTCATAGATTTAAAGGAAAAATGGGGCTTGGTAAATTTTGAAATCTCCAATGGCAGATAAGAGAAGAAGAGCACGTGTACAAGGTGGCTGGGCAGGTAGTGATTCACTGGGTAAAAAAAGCTTTGAAAGAGGTAAAGATGAAACTCAGAAAACCACACAGAATGACAGGTCTGTATCTTCATTCCAAACAAAATTAAGTGCCCCAACCAGAGGCTCACATTTACCAGAAGGAGGGCAAGATTTTGTCTACTGTGCCAGCGATGATAAGGTAATGCATTTCTTTAATGATTTTTTCCACTTTTTTTCTTTTCTTTTTGCTCAGATGGTGCCCTTCAGAGGGACTTGGATTTGGCAGTGAGGAATTTCTTGGCCGGATGCCCTTCCTGACGCCAACCAATGGCTTTTTTTTTCTTTGCAAAGTTCCAAATTCTCCTCGACAGCTAATGAAATCAAACCCGGAATTCTTGGTTATGGTGCAGTTGCACTAATCATTAAGCCACGGCTCCTCTGACACGGCTCCTCAGGCTCCACTGACCAGGGTAAAATGGCATTGATGTTGCAGTTTAAATGAAGCAGAATATTAAAAGAGATGACAAACTTTACGTTTTAAAGGAGACAAACATCTAACAGTAAACATGGAAACCATTAATTTTGTCAATTTACTTGTTCTTCATTAAAGAAAAAATCTTGAGAAACTTAAAATCAGGATTAAATTTAATTAAAATTACTCACTAAATGTTGATTTAATTTATTCTTAGTATACACATGCTTTTTCTTTTCAAAACACTGCCAAGCTAAGGATAGTACATAAAGTTGACCCATTATTCTTAGCAACTTATTTTATTTAAGTATTTTTTGTCAGTCCTGACACATTGATTATAGATGGAGACAGAAAAGTTTAATATATATATATATGTATTTAAGCAGTTAGACATAGACAGATATATCTCTATATATATATATTTATACATATGTATATCCATCTCTCTCTCTCTCTCTCTCTCTCTCTCTATTATATATATATATATATATATATATATATATACAAGGTAAAATAAATAAGAAAAAACCCAAAACTTGTGTACAGAACTTTTTTGTCTTACACTCATCAGCTATACTATATATATATATATATATATATATATATATAATAGCTGGTAAGTGTAAGACATGGAACATTAAGAGAGAGAGAGACAGACAGACAGACAGATACACACACACATACACAGAACTGGTTCCATAGGTTTTGTGGTGAAAATATGATACAACTAAAAGAACTGCTGTTTAAGTATAAAAAAATATAGTAACTATTAACAGGTGAGGCAGATATGGCATGGTAAAGAGTGATTCACCAAGAGTTATGACTCCCCAATAATGTGAGCACACGAGGGTGTATTAATGCAGTGTATATATAGGTATATACAACCACAGCAGAGGAGATAATGAATTAGTGTAAGAGGAGAGAGTAAAATGTGGAACATTAACTTTGATCAGAGGAAATTCTTTTTGCTGAAAGTTATATTGTTACAACTAATTTTTATAGGAATTGAGGGTTGCTCCAGAGGAAATCTATGTAAGGTAAAAACTATTTTCAAATTGTTTTGTTGTTATCATTTTGTCATAACAAAACTAATTTAATTAAAGTATATTCTGTGGCGGTTTTTTGATAAACAACAACTATAGTACTAGATTGGGTTGATATGGTTTTCTGTTGCTTGGTTGAAGATTTAATATAAATGTATTAGATATATCTAATACATTTATATTATAGATCTCATAAAAAGAGTAAAACTGGAATTGAGATTCTATATTTCAACACAGACATAAAGTGGTTCATAAAAGTTAAATGGGAATAAACTCTTTAAATGTTGTGATTTAGTTTTTCATTGTTTACTAATTTGAATATTTAAAAAATAAATAATAAATTTTGCCTTGTACTACATTTCCAGAATCTAAAAGAAGTTGACGTTATTTATACTCTATAGAATGTTGGATTAACATAAAGTTTCACATTTGTGAAAAGATTCAGGTTTTAGTATTACTTTGTTTTGCTGGATTTCGAAAACAAAGTCATTTATTAGAATAAACAATGTTCCGTTTGAAGGCGCGCCTGCTCAATGCAGTTATTAATTAAAGATCACGTATAGCTTAGTAGACATGTGCGCTAAACGTCAAGGGGAAAATAGCTCATGGCTTTGGAGTTAAAGAGGCGAAGATGACTGACGAGAAATGGGAGCAATGATTACCAATAAAAAAGTGGAACAGATATATGGAACAGAAACGGCACTATCTAAGAAAATACACTAAGATGGTTAAGACATATGAAGGTGGTGATTCAAGTGGTCATTCCACTTACAAATCTGCTTAACGATATTATACAAAAGCCAAAGAAAAAAGCCTGGGTGGTTATGTGAACAACATACCTGTGAGCTGAGAATAAAAATAACCTCACTACTCCCAAAAACTACTGGCTGACTACATATTTGTCGACCACATGCAAACTACTGACATCAGTTTTGACTGACAGAACCTATTTATATCTTGAACAAAATAGACTTTTCCCTCTCAAACAGGAAGGGTGTAGGCGCGAATCTTATAGTTGATCAACAAAATGAGAGTTAAAAACTGTAAGAAAAAGGAGAAAAAAACATGAGCTCTTCATGGATCGAGTACAAAAAAGCTTTTGATAGTGTTTCACATGAGTGGATATCAAAATTTTTAGCGTTGTAAGGTATCACCTACGGTAATTAATTTTCTGAAATACAACATGAAATACAACATACAAAATGGAAGGACGTTTGATCCTTACGCATGAGAACAGAACACTAATAAGTGATAACATCAACATCATGCAGGGAATTTTTCAATTTCTCTTCTGTATCTCATTCATACTGTTGTCTTTGGAACTGAATTCTTCAGGTTATGTATATAAGGTCGGGCTTAAGGGAATGTCCTATTTGTTTTGTATGGATGAATTAAATTTGTACGCAAAAAATGGTAATGAACTGAGCGGTTATTAAAAATTGTCAAAGGATTCCGCGATGATATTGGAATGGAGTTGGGGTAAAGCAAGTCTTCCAAGGCTACTTTCAGGAAAGGTAAGCTAATGAAAAGTAACAATATAAGACTTGACGAAGACACCATGATTAAAGATCTAGAGCAAAAGGAATTGCATTAGTACCTTGGTGTAGACGAATCCAGTGGAATTCAACACGCTACAATAAAGGAAAAACTTAAAAAGTAACTTACAAGAAGGATCAGACTG
Organism: Morbakka virulenta; assembly: GCA_003991215.1. Lineage (NCBI taxonomy): Eukaryota > Metazoa > Cnidaria > Cubozoa > Carybdeida > Carukiidae > Morbakka > Morbakka virulenta. The sequence goes on from RDPX01000419.1 coordinate 460,236, forward strand.
ATTCTCAAAACCGAGTAAAGTTCAAAGAATAGGTCTACCGTGATCAATACGTCGGCTGTTCCCGTTATCAGGTACTGTTTCAGCACCTTTGATTAGAATTTGAGTGAGATAAAAAGACTCGACTGTAAAATTAGAAAAATGTTGACAAGTTACAACATACCCCATCCTAACGCAGTTTTCATCTTCTTTACCTCCCCAGAAGTTCTGCGGGTTTGACCCAGCTTGAACTTTCTTATAAGAAAACCACGGTTGGTCTTTTTAGGTGCTTGGATTTATCTGATGATTGGATGCTGAAACTCGTCTTAACGCGCGAGGAAAAAAAAGGTCACGTTCTGTTATAAAAGGAGCTGGAGAATTTGCACGGGAATTAGATCTAGATCTGGAAATTCAGTTTAATGGAGAAATGAAGAACATAGAAAACGCTAGGAAACTGAAAGGAGTAACAAAACAAAATGGAAAGAAGGCTATCGACAATGCCTGGCAGTCAAATCCGTTGCATGGCCAACATGCACTGCGAACCGTAAAAGCCTATGTAAACATTGTTGACACCCATCAGTTGTGCGTGGTGCTGGTTTGAAGGCGGAGACAGAAGGGTTATTGTCGCTGCGCAAGATTAAACCCTTTTTACAAGGAATTATCCAGCAAAAATTTCACAACGGTGCAGACCCTAAGTGTAGGTTCTGTAACAAAAGTACTGAAATCATTGACTATCTCATTTCATTTTTAACTAACAATATTTGGTAGTTACTTCTTTTAGTTTATTGTAGCTATCAGCTTGAGAATAATAATAATGAGCTTATTGATTCGACAGATTAAAAAACCTTTTTGTTTGAATGAAAAATAATAGGAGGTTACATTAATTGCAAATAAAGTAATTATAATGGTTTCAACATTTGACCTACAGAGACAATGGAGTTCATGAAATTAGCTCCGGACCCAATGGATCCTCAATGTAAGAATTCAATCAATGCTATTTTGTTTTTTGTTATTAATATTTTGAGTTGCTTTCTGTACGCTGTCCAATATCCCTTCCGCATACATACATACATATATACATACATACATACATACATATAAACATATATACATACATACATACATTCATACATACATACATATATACATACATACATTCATACATACATACGTTCTTAACCCAATGGCCCATACTGGACTCTAGGGCACTGACTAACATACACGTCAGTTTGAAAAACTAAAGCTTTCTTTTAGTGCACTCCCGCAGAAATGTCTCTAACGACTTTTCCTTTTTTACTTATTGCACTATCACATTTTAAAGCACTGATTTAATATGATGGTTGCCTTCTCTCGTATACACTTTGTCGACCAGCATGAGCCTTTTTGTCAAGGTGTCGTTAGATGCTCGTGCAATATGTGCAACCCATTTTCTGGTTTCTTATATACTCTGTCATTGAATCTGATTTTATTACGTTCAGTATCATCTCCTTGGTGTATTTCCAAACCCAGTTTATTCTCTTCATACAATTCTCACGGTCAACTCTATTGGGATGTTTTGGCTTTTCATTTATACTGACAGTGTAGCTTTTTACGCCTTAGCATCTTCATCTCTGTTTTTTCTATCAGTTTCTTTTGCTTCTTTCTCACAGTCCTACATGTTGTGTGCCGTATTAAAGTGCTGGTGGAATCAATGTCTTATAAATCTCTATCTTCAGCTTTGATGGCATTCTTATATCACAAAAAAAACCTTGTCAATTTCGTTTTCTTCTACCATGTTTTATTGATTGCATCACTTAATTCCTCGTCCGAACCTCTGTTTTTGTTCAGTGTTATGCCTACTGAAACTTTTGAACCTGTTCCCATTTTAAATATGACTGGTACCTACAGAAATGGTCTCTGTTATATTGGTCGGGCTCATCTTGGTTTCAAGAGATATAAATCAACTTCATTTTTGAAGGCAGATTCATGTGATGTTCACGTGATTCAAGGCAAAAGGAGACAATTTTTACCGAGTTCCTTTCCTGTGTCCCATCTTATTTTCTACTGCTTTCGTGACATTTTTTTCTCCATGCTTAAGGCAAGGCTATTCCAAGGTTTTGTTATCACTTCGTATCTACCTTGCTTATGCCCAATACTTCACCTGTACTCTAGGCAGGGAGGCTACTGGGTGTTATGCCTTGCCCAAAGGTACCCCATGTTTGATGCACCACGGCATGTTTCCAAAATAATCGTTAGCCTCAAAATCCGTATTTGAAGGCCATTCCGCTTTCCTAGAGACCTGAGAGGTAGCATTTAACCTCCCATCGTCACCCTTTTAATTATAGTACCAAATTGTATCATTGGTAATTAGACGTGTAATACCAGTCTACGTTTCCTTTTTTTTGTGGTAAGCCCTACCTGTTACCTTTACATGTTTTTAATTCAGTGAGATAGAGTGCAAACTAGGAAACTTTAAGTTTATACGTTTTATTAATTTTGATGAGGATAAGGCAAAGACCATATTATGGTATTTTGTGCTGTAATTTACCATATTTTTTGCATCTTTCAATTTTTACTCAATCTGGATAATTTTAGTTTCTTTCAACTTAGTAAATGCTACGATTTGTAACTTTAAACCATTTCCGTAATTGCCATTGCAAAAAGAAGCATGAAATAAATATTTCCCTTGAAAGCCGGTATTCTTCTTTACATCCTAAAAATTTTGAAGTCACATGACAAGATGCTATTTAGCTCGATTTTGTAATATTCACAGCTATATATTTGAAAGAGTAAAAAGTTTCATTGCGTTCAGACAGGCAATTTTTGAGATATCAAAAAGTAATTTCTTTCATTGGATTCGTAGCTTAGACGTTTTAGGTAGAATTAAGATCCTATTTGAAAAGGTTGTCTATGGGAAGGTGCAAAACACCTTTTTGGCCTTTCTTTGCCTTTTAGTGTCTTGCTTTCTCTCAGGTGTCCAAATAAACCTTGAGGTATTTAAATTATCTCCTTTACGAAACACATTTTGGATTGAAAAGTTTCACGTTATTTTTGCTAGTTTGCATTACATTTGAGTGTGTTGCTTTAGCTGGATTTTACTCTCTCTCTTCCTTTACATCCGAGCATTGAGTTCAAAAACGACTTTGTCCCGAAGAGTGAGCAAGACTGGTTATTTGAACAATTATTGAACGAAATTCCTTGGAAACAGGAACAAATAATTATAAAAGGTTAGTGTTGACAGTATCTATTTCTTGCCAGAAATGTCATGGGATTATTTTAACTTTTTTTTTTAGCTGAGAGCATCTTAGTAAGTACATTAGAACGTGATCGTACTTTCTTTTTTGTATGTGTTTGCGTGCGTGTGTGTGGAGAGAGAGAGAGAGAGAGAGAGAGAGAGAGAGAGAGAGAGAGAGAGAGAGAGAGAGAGAGAGAGAGAGAGAGAGAGAGAGAGAGAGAGAGAGAGAGAGAGAGAGAGAGAGAGAGAGAGAGAGAGAGAGAGAGAGAGAGAGGAGATGTGTTGAGATGAAATGAGGTGAGAGGATANGGAGAGAGAGAGAGAGAGAGAGAGAGAGAGAGAGAGAGAGAGAGAGAGAGAGAGAGAGAGAGACAGAGAGACAGAGAGAGACAGAGAGACAGAGACAGAGACAGAGACAAAGACAGAGACAGAGAGACAGAGAGATAGATAGGCAGGTATGTAACAGTAAATAATGATTTCAAGTGTGCATGCTTTCATGTGCTAAAGCATCGTGACTGTAGCTTCCTTAATCTTCCAATGGCCACCCAATCCATCCACCCTGAACAGAAATAGCTGTATTTTACCACGCGGAGTCCGCATAGTTTCCTGTACCTTTGTGAAACATACATAATTGTCGTGAATCATTTGGCACAAAATTCCCTTTGCGATCATGCGTTTAGGTTAGGCATTTTTTCAGTTGTCAACATATACAGCAGGTCAATTCATTTAAAAAATGTCAAGCGAATCGGTTAATTTTCGATAATAAGTGAAGGGTGTATTTTCCTAAAGTGAGTTTAGAAGAAAATTACTTAAAGCCTGGCGATACGAAAAGTGGTAGATATTTAGGTTTTTCCTAAATGCTGCAACTTCCACATTTATACTGAAATAGTTTTGTCTCTTTCACTTTTTAATAAAAATATTGTAAATTTTATCTGGTATAATGTCAGCCAATAAAATCTCTCACGTATGCATTGTAAGTAATCATTTGTTTATTTATTTGTCAACTTTTTTTCTTTTGATTTTCCTAGGTTTTTTTTATTTGCTCATTTGTGGTCTTTATTTAGAATATATCGTTTAATTGTTGAGGTGAAGGAGCACACAGTCATTCGTATTAATATTAATTAATATTTTCGGGTTTTTTACTCGTCTTCAAACCTAAAAATGAAAGAATTGTTGCAATAAAATTTTTCATGGAAGTGAATGAGGAAAGGATACCTCATTCACTTCCATCGAAAGTCAATAGCAAGTATTAATTTTGTGTGTGTTTTATTATGGTATTTACCCGAGAAATTAGTGTAAAGGAAAGGTCATTGAAATAGTGTTTTATACTTCAAAAAGCTTTCTTTGGCGTTTTGTATTGTTAAGAAGGGTGTGTGCTTCTTTCACTGTAATAAGGTAATCGAGGTCTTCTTCTTTATCGAAAGCTATGTTTTGACCTATTACAACCCCATAGTTACTACAATATATTAGCAATTACAAATTATTTATTTTTTCCCAGGTGAAAAAGTTAACCAGCCTCGTTTAACAGCTTGGTTTGGCAATGAGCAGTATTCCTATTCTGGACTTGTTCTTCAGCCATATAGGGTAAACGTTTTACTGAACGTTCTTTTGTTGTGGTAAAAATGGCAGCTGCGTAATCGGCTATTGATATATTCAACCTGTTTTATTATATACTTATATATACTATATATATTTGTTTGTCTTTACAGATATAACGAGCAATCAATTGTTTCATAAAATTTCTGACCATTGTAGTTAGAGCGGGAATCAACAGAACTCTAGTATTTTTCCATCTTCATACTGTACTGTGTATGGCGTATACAACATCAAAGAGCATATGAAATATAAATTGTGTTTTGAATTTAGGACGGCGTCTGACAAGAGAGGGATCAAGGAGGTTTATTCTTCTGAACAAATGTGGGGCTCAGTTGAGAAAATGGCATTTTCAATGATTAAGGAAGCGCTTTTTGAATGTTTTTGAATGTGAAAAATGTTGTAAAGAGCACTTTTGTCGACTAAAAATACCTATGGCTTATCCTAGACACATTTTAACGAATTTTCATTCGCTTAACTTTTAACCACTGATTTCAAAACTTATTTATTTGAAAATAAATTGCCTTTCTTCATTATTTTAATTGTGTTATACTTATTTATTTATTTTTATACACAGGACACACAAGACAGTTATGTAAACTGATATAATGCACCTGTTAAAATATCAAATAAATAAATAAATAAATAAATAAGTAAATAAATAAATAAGTAAATAAATAAATAAGTAAATAAATAAATAGATAAATAAATAAATAGATAAATAAATAAGTAAATAAATAAGTAAAATCAATAAGTAAATAAATAAATAAATAAATAAGTAAATAAATAAATAAATAAATAAATAGATAAATAAATAAATAGATAAATAAATAAATAGATAAATAAATAAATAGATAAATAAATAAATAAATAAGTAAAATAAATAAATAAGTAAAATAAATAAGTAAATAAACAAATAAATAAACAAATAAATAAACAAAAAAATAATAAAAAAAAGAATCACTTTTAATGTTGAATGACTAATAAATAAAATGATGAAATTTTCTCCTTTCAGATCCTTTTAGTATATAGATAACCACAATTTTGCTTACTCATATGTGCGCCATGTTTCTCTATTGGTTAAATGGAAAGTAACTTGACGTATTGCGTATTGTTTTGTCTCGGGGATATAGAATTTTTTTTTGTACATCATTTTGATTACGTTGTGGTCCTTCGTCAAAATATATCCACAATTTGTATTTTAAGCGAATTCTCGCATTGGTAAACAGTTACAAGACGCTTGTGGATTTTGTAATACTGTAAGTACTACAGAAATTTTGCGATTTTAGATAAAAACCAGAACCCTTTTGGTGTTACAGTGGATTTATTTCCTAAAAAGCTGTAGTATTGGTGTTCCTTTGTTACTAAAAATTATACTGCTTACAAAGCTCAGAAGGATGTTCTAAGGGTTTTTTTGTTAATTAACTGCTTTACAAGTATAGTGGACACCTATGTAGCTAGGATGACTCATTTTACTTATGGTTTAAGTGTTAACAAAGGCAATAAAAGGACGAAGAAAGAAGTGTGTACAATTCTTTATCGTCAGATTGCATTCTTTCAACCGTCACTGATGTCACTGATATCTATGTTAAGAATATCTATTGAAAGAGATGTCTACAGGATTCTGTTGTATATGTTCGGTGTACAAACCAATCGTATCTAAGGGAGTTTATTTTTAGTTTGTGACTTATAAGATTAGAAATTTGACTGTAAGAAACTAGTAGAGTTTACATTGGGGCCCCGTAACAATAAATGGGATGTTTGTCGTTATGACCACGTTAAAGAATTACAGAATGAATCAGTGCTTTGTTTGTGTTTAAAGTATGTATTTTAGTTAGCAAAAAATTTTCACAGGACGTTGTTTAAGAATGCGGACACGCTTTGCTAACTGTAAAATCAGAGTGATCTTTTTTTTTCTGCCCCAAAATTGCAGTCCAGTATGAAGAAACGCAGTTAAGACACATCGATGCATAGGATGAGGAGGAACTATAAAATATTATGGTAACTTTGTCAAAATACGAGAAGACAATACGAAAGTGAACAGAACTGTCACCGGTTCAACTGCTTGATGACAATTTTGTTGGCAAAGGCGAGAGGTTATTTTTGTTTTGTTCGAGATAAGCAGAAAACATATGCTCAGGTATTTTGCCATGAGCACATTAGCCACTGTGGGAGACGAGATTCCGCAAGTATGGGTTAAGAAACGTTATGGGGTTGTTTGGATAAACGTGCTGAAATGTGGTGAGGATGATACTGGCTCTCCATTTGAGCCTAATGTGAGAACAATCAGAGCCCAATTTGAGCGCAATTTGAGCCCAATTTGAGCCCGAACCGTCTTAACCAGTTTTTTATCATCGTCATTGTAATTGATTAGAAGTCCAACTTTCTCAGCAACTCTTTACTTGTTTTTCTGTGTTTTAAACATGTATTAGGCCGTGTGTTCTTAGTAGGTCATATAACATACAACACAGTATGTTGTAAGTTAAGATAAAATGCTTAGTTTGAACAGATATATTTCTTGAATCGCTACTTTACCATGAAGCATAGAAAGTACTTCAGGTCAGTTAAGAGACTGGCTTGGACCCACAAGTGCCGGAATAGCACGGAATAGCACAAGGATAGACAGATTGAAAATAATGTAGTGTACCGTTAGGTTCTTCTAAAGATTCTTGAAAAGATTTACCAACACTTGCTTGACGATTGAAGCTATTTAGCGTAATTTTTATTCTGTTCTGTTAATTTAAAAGTAAAGTTCTGTATTAGCATTGTGAAGAGTAACAAACTCATCAGTATAACGCTAAAGGCCTACTAGTTTTCCGACTTATACCTTGGCACAGACATTGATAAACTGTGAAACTTGTTTTTTGGTTTGGAGCAGAAGACTATTAAGTTTGGATATGCAATTTCCAAAAACATGCACGAACTTGAATGGAGACAATAAACTTAGAATGACGTAGCTTTTACTTTAAAAGGCCTTTTAGTCTTAGTAAAGTTGAATTACACATTGAGTAAGTGGCATAACACTCAGTTCTCGGAATATATGTTGTTGCTAAAGTAAAAGCCTGCATATTTTTGCATTTGGTAAGATCCAATCAAGTCGAGGTGTTGTTTTTTTTTTCATAAATGGTATGCACGTTTTTTCCCACTTTTTCTCAGAAACACATAAAATATCAGACTTTTCCAATAAAGTTTCTTTGAGTTTCTTATTTCCTAACACGCAGAAAGGGAAGTATCAGTACTCTCTAGTAAAGAATCTTGAATTTTTAACAAAATTAATCAATAAGTAAACTTGGATCAAGTCAGGTCTCTTTTACACTTAATTTTTAAAGAATCTTTCCTAAAGTGCTGGACAGTGAAGTCATTGATTTTTATCAAAACAGGTTAAGTTATCTGTGTTTTTATATTTGTGTAACTGTTTACATTTTCTTCGACAAGCCCTCATGTTGCATAGAATTTTCTGACCCCAGTCCCAATTTTTTTATTAAGCGTTTGCGTATTGAAAAAAAAGTGTAACCAATTTTTCCGCGTTTTCTTACATTCCAATATCTTTTTAGTTTTCACCAACGCTATTGTTACTGAGAGACAAAGTGGAAGACTTTACTGGTCACACATTTAATTCGGTTCTTGCCAATTTGTATCGGGATTGCAAAGATAGCATTGTAAGTATGATTTTACGTAATTTTGTTAGGGAGTATCTCTCACATCAGAGGTACATTTTTGCTCCATAGCTACTCATATAGTATGAAATAATAGGTTCATAATTTAACTAGAGCCCTACTGTAATTTGTTTAAACGTGTTTAAACGAATTACAGTAATTTTGCTCTAATTTTAGCTACTTTGTTATCACCCTCAGTCACAAAAAAAGTCAAGCTTATTATTTGAAAATATTGAATATAAATACATTAAAACCATGGTGCAATTTTTTTTTTTACAGCTTAATTAACACCGTCTGAACTATCTAACATAAACAAACAACTAACTAAATATCAATAAATCAAATAAACATATTATGTATTTAATGAGATGAATAACTGAAAACTTATTAAATATGTAAATAAACGAATAAATAAATAATTAAATATATTGAGTAATTAATACTTTTTCGTGGAAGGTTATTCGACTGGTGCAGAGGTTGAAGCTTTTACTAGAATTTACAGTACTTGTTGCCATGATAGAATGTAAAGGAGAGATAAATCATGCACTGCATTTTGAAATTGTCATTAACCGTTTAAAACCTATTCTGCTTTCCACAGTTGGTGGCATTTTTGGATGTTGTGCGCCCCGGTGGATAATTGAAAGCTTATTGTTTCTAGTTTCTCTCTAAACCGATGTGCCTTACTTGTGTCCTGCTGGTGCTCTTCGGTGCCGCCTTGCTAGAATGTATAGATGTATATGTATAGGTGGCGGCCAGGAGAAATCCTGGGAAACCTCGTGTGACAGGATAACAGCTGTTGGCTCTATCTCACAAATGAAAAACCAACCAGGAAATTTGCGTGAGTCTTCAACTCTGCCTCCAGCAGCCCACACAACAACAACAGCAGCAACAACAACAATTACTGCAGCAACAACAATTACTGCAGCAACAACAATTACTGCAGCAACAACAACGATTACTGCAGCAACGACAACAATTACTGCAGCAACAACAACAATTACTGCAGCAGCAACAATTACTGCAGCAACAACAACTATTACTGCAGCAACAACAACAATTACTGCAGCAACAACAACGATTACTGCAGCAACGACAACAATTACTGTAGCAACAACAACAATTACTGCAGCAGCAGCAACAATTACTGTAGCAACAACAACTATTACTGCAGCAACAACAACAATTACTGCAGCAACAACAACGATTACTGCAGCAACGACAACAATTACTGCAGCAACGACAACAATTATAGCAGCAGCAACAATTACAACAGCAGCAACAACAACAAGACGAGTAGTAAGTAAGCAAAAAGGCATTTTATGCCACATTTGTTAAGCCAGTGTCTTAGTCTTATGTTTTGGCATATATCCCAGCCAGTCGGTTGTCATTTTGTTATTAAAAATAGTACCCTGCGATAAGTCTATTTCGCATTTAATATATTCCACATTAATATTTATGTATGATTTGTATTACGTTTTGTTATTTGTAAGTTTTATATTGTTTGATGTAATTATTTATATTTATTTTCATCGAAATTTTTTTTTTTTTGTTATTTTATTTAACTGCTATGGTTAAAATTTATATTTATATTGAGCTATTGTAATTTGTATTTGTTTTAAACATCTTTTTATGTTTTGTTATCTATCTTATTTTATTTTTTGTATTTATATATTTTTATTCACTTTGTAAAGGATTGGCATAGTGATGATGAAGGTAGTCTTGGGGTGAATCCAGTAATTGCCTCCTTATCAATAGGTGAAACAAGGAATTTTGAGCTGCGGAAAAAGGTACAATCGGTAAGATTAAACTATTTCTTGTATACTTTCGACAACAGCAGTTCTGTACTGACAATTTTACTGATCACTTAGCAACTGATGAGTCAGTGAACTGAACTAACTCGGGAGAAACTTCATTGTCAGTATAATTCAAATAAATAGTCCAATGTAGTAAGTAACGGGAAAAAAGTTCGCTCTGAACTTGTATATATTCGCAATGAAGACAACAGGATATATTCTTTTGTTTAAACCAAGCAGTTTTATTGACATAAAAGAATTGTCGCTTTTGTGTGAATTCACAGATGTACACTAATTTTGCCAAGAGTCCTTCTTGAAGTTAGCAAATATTTTTTGCAATCTTTTAGCGGTACTTTATGATATTGTGTGGTACGCAATGTCTCTGATCTCAATGGCTTGCAAGAAGGGCATTGCTCTGCTGCCACCGATAGCTTCACACGGACATATTTCGTCCTCTGCCGATTTGGTCTCCTCCTTTTAGGCTCCTATCCAACCAGAGCTTACTTAACAGTTATTTTTGCACATTAATTTGCACGCCTTTTCTAAGCTATGTTGCGAGAGATACTCCACCCATCATCAGGGTACTAATGTGATTAGTTACAGTTTTTTATACGTAGACAGTACGAATCTATGTCGCCACAGGGGTCGAATTGTTTTGGGAAGTGGAGCCATATCCATTTTGTGTTTGTTGTGTCTCGTTCTTTAGTGGTGTGAGATACATTTCTGGAGGTGTAAGATGTGCTTTTGATGTGAGTGTTCTGATGTAGGGAATGATTTGTTTCTTACATCTTTCTTCTTGTTGTGCTGGTTTCCTGTCTATAATTTCTTTTTTCCCCAGTCAAAGTATGATAATTTGTCCAGTATTTCCTGCTATTTTGACTCATAGTGTCGCTTTTAAACACACTTCTCTTGTTCTTCTTTTACTTTGATCCAAGGAACGCTTTAATTCAACAATGTAGAAAACAGAACAGTCTTTACAATATAGTTTGTACACTATATTAGTCTTCTTTTCAAGTAGGACTTTGATTTTATAATTATCTTCCTTTTGGTGAATGTTGTGGAGAAGAAACACTGGATTTTGTGTTGCCCAAGGGATTGCCTCACATGTGCACTGATGTTCTTGATATAGGGTAGACGTTCGTTTCAGAGGTTGCCTTTTTTTCATGACCGGTGCCAATGTTTTTGTATAAGGCTTTCTGGACTTCCTTGGAATGATATACCTTGGATAGGAGAACCTTCGGGTGTCTTTCCTTTCTAAGATCGTTTGGTTTAAAATGATGTCTGGTGTTCCAAAGAGAATGGCGATAACATTATTACTAGCTGAGATTGGTTGGTGTGATGCATTATTGAGGTATTGGCCAGTGTGGCTTGGGTTTTTGTACATAGTAACAGAAAACAGAAATGGTGCAATCTACTTGTCTCTTTCCTAGGACATCCAGGAAAGGTAGTCGCTTTTCTTCATTTGCCATGGTGAATAAGGTGTTTAATAGAAGACTGCTTATATGTTTAAAGAAGCTTTGTAGGTTCACTTCTTTAAAGAAACAAAGAGATCATCAGCATATCTTTTCCAGACACTTAGTCATTGTCTCGCTGTTGATAGTGCTCTAAATACTTTCATGAATATTTCAGCAATCACATAGGATGTTTGAGCTCCCATGGATGTACTGCTGGTTTGAGTGTAGATGATGGATTGTTATCGTTCACTGTTTGGAATGCTGATACCTTACACTTTTCCAGACATAAGGCTCACAGCACTAAAGGAAAATGCACAATAAAAGAAATATGATGGCAATCCTGAAAACAGCTGGATTCTTATGACTTCTTAGGTCTGCCTGTGGACGTAAAAAATACTGTAACAAATCACTTTATTACCCTGGCGAAAGTAGAAGTATCTTTTATGAATTATGGCAAGATAAAGATCTTATATCTATGGCTTTTACTGAGTCCATAAAGTCAGTAAATTTCAATATTTTCAGAGCTTACGCGCTGCATGTTTATCATAGTTAAGTACTTTTGCTTATGTCAAGCATCACTGATGGTCTGAATAAAATACTGAACGAAATGCATTTGGGGCAGAAGTAGTTAAAAAACTCGGATGAAACCCCCAGAATATCGGGAGAAAATTCCAAAAGAATGGTATCATAGATGATCTTCTGTCAGAAAAAGATAGATTTTGATGGATTTAAAAAGTGTGTGAATTTTAGAGGAAAGTATTTAAGTTTTGAATGTAAAGATTAGCTAAAGCCTGTGCGATTCCTACAATTGTATAACGTTCCAGTGTTAAGTGTTCAAAGCAGATAATTTCCCTGATAGTAACCCCTCTTGATAACAACCAACAGAAAAAGGTTGACTTCTGTAGGTCAAAAAGAGCTTTAGAAAGTAACCTCAGAAAATTCTTGCATCTGATTTTGTATTGATGGAATGCAGTATGATGGTGGTTAAAATTGATTTGCAATTGTTAAGGAAGTTGCATTGAGCAGCAAACGTCAAGAGAACACTCACTCAGGAAGCCCCTTTATGATTTTCATATCAGAAATACTGCTATTAATATGGCTAGATCCTTGGTACGGTGTGTTTTTAAAATCAACATTTTTTTTGTTTTCTGTTACATTGAAAACTTGTGTAATCTCACTTGATGAAAATTAAAACAACACCATGATTAAATAAATTTGCAGTTCAAGACCAACAAATGCCTACAGTTGAAACTGTGATTTGCTGTCCTTATTTATTTGTTAATTTAATGCAGACTGAGCAAAAAATAGGTAAAAGTTAAAAAGAGATAGGAAAATCACTGAAAGCTCTATAGCTAGTGTATATTGGAAACGAAAACAGAATGAAACTGAGTTAACATGATTATTTGTAGGTAACGTAAACTTCAATTTCTGAAAGTGGATCAATCAAATTGAAGATTGTTGCGTATTGATCTTCGAGCAGAAAAAGGAATAGGTAGTGTTATGTCTGTTTAAGTTCCACAAGCTGAATCCCTAAAAAACAGCCCCAAAACAGGAATTTATAAGATAGATTGTGAGCAGCATGACTTGTTTCTCACCATACTACATATTTCTTACCATACATATTTCTCACCTACACTGCAGAGCCATTGGCCTTCAAGGGGACCTACAAACTGTGAACGAAGAGCTTCGACAGTGGCTGCAATTTACAAACTTTACATTATAATATGTCTTCCTTTTTGATAGTTGAACATTCATACTTTTTAGCTCATACGCATATATATATATATATATATATATATATATATATATCCCACAGTAACTCTTTAGGTTGCGTTTGCTCTGGCAACATGGCCAGAGAGTTGTGTCTCAGAAGCTCTGTGCTGCACTGATGAGCCCACAAAGGGCGATACAGTACTGTCTGCAGATTGAGTATATATATAAAGTTTTTGAGTACACTGTTCATTTGTGACTGGTTGTTTCTGAATGAAATACAGAATATGCTAAGCAAAAACTGCCTTCCAAAAGATGAAACAAGTACTTACCAACAAGAACTTATCCCAGACACTGAAAGCGAGGCTATTACAATGTTATATAGAACCTATATTATTGTACGCATGTGAGACATGAACGTTAACAAATGAAATGAAGAAGCAATGTGAGGCAACAGAAATGTTGTTCCTTCTAAGAATGCTGAAAATACCATGGACTGAAAGGAAGACGAATGAGGAAGTTCTAGATATGGCAGAGACTACACGCTCATTGCTAAAAAAGATAAGGAGACCTCAGGCAAAATTTTTTGGACATGTAATGAAAAGAAATAGCCTGGAGAACTTGGCAACAATTGGAAAAATAGAAGGCAAAGGCAGAAAATGATGGATAATACTTCAAAGTGGCTGGGAAAAAGAGAGCAACACGCTGACAATAAGGACCATGTATGAGAGAGTAGAGTGGAGGAGCCTGATCTTCTATGTTTTAGTTAAATGAACTCCAGTAACACAAGAAAGAAAAGTTTGAAGAAACAACACCCACCTTGCGCCTCTTCCCGATTACTCAAGAGAGGGTAGAGTGGACATTTGGTCAATGAAAGAAGTCAATGCGTCGGTGAGGAAGCACAGACAATGGTTTATCTGTTGAGCTATCTGGATGAGGCAGTCAAATGCACTATGGAACAAGTAGTCGATGGCAATGATGAATAAAGTCTACTGACAATACTTTAGCGATAAAATAAGCACTCGATGTGTAAAGGCTTTTAAATATTTCTTTACTTAGCAAAAATGGAAAGCTAAACTTGGCCTCCTCCCACTTTAGCACCAGGATGACAAATGCAGCTTTGAGTTTTTTTCCATGTCATTGGCTGCAAATTTTATTTATGGAAAAATGCCAGCTGAATCAATATTCACAATTAATCATGAGATTTCGGTGCCTTGAAAACCAAAAGCTATTTCTATTTCTATTTTATAAAATTCATAAACCTAAAAGAACACGAAGATAATAAAATACCCAAGTTTTATTTTTGTTTTTTTAAGTGGCCATGAAATGTGATATTTGAGCTTCCAGAAAAGGTCTTTACTGTGACTTGCTTATGATTGTAAATAAACATTATTAGTTTTAGTTCTAATTTTGGCTTCACAGGATCTGAGATTACCTTAAGGATTTTGAGGGCGTTTCAGAGCTTTTTGAAGCAAATACTGCAATTTTTACCTCTCTTAGTAATTTCTTTCTTTCAATGCCCATACAACGAATTTAATGTCAAAACTTAATTACAAAACGTCAAAACTATCTTGTCGCAGCAAGGTTCATCCTTTGCCTGTCCAAAATTAGCGTAGTTTTGTCACACTAAATCATCTATTTCTAATTCGCGTATAATCTTTTCAACAAAACGTAATGTGTAACATTACTTTTTTTCGTAGAGGGTAGTTCACACCAAAATTTCTAAAGTTTTGCTTACCACTTATCACAATCAATCAATCAATCAATCTGGGTGCCGTGCCAGAATTCTGGTGTAGGCGGCAGCCATAACACCGTTCTCTTGGCGGTTCTTCAGACCCTGAATGAGCACAGTGGGTCTCCAATCAGTTGCACTTTCTAACCATACCCAGTACGTAGTTCTTTGTCTTCCCCTTGATCTTTTTCCTTCAACACGACCAGTCAGCACAGCCTCTTCAAGCCTCTCCTTCCTCATCACATGCCCTACAAACCGAATCTGCCTGTTTATGATCGTCTGTAATAAACATCTATAAGTCCCAGCCTTGCGCAGAACGTCCACATTGGTTATCCTGTCTGCCCATGATACCCTCAACATTCTCCTTAGAAACCACATTTCCACTGCTCTAAGCATGTCCTCCAGACTTATTGTAGTAGTACAACTCTCGCAACCATATAGTAGAGTTGACCACACGTAGCATTTAAGTAACCTAATTCTAGTTTCGATTGTCACACTACTTGACCTTCTCCAACTTTTTGAAGTTTGTTTTTGCAATGCCGATTCTTCTCTTTTTTCCACTTTTGATCTAGTGTCTGCTGAAACTATACTACCAAAATAAACAAATTGTTCAACTTTCTCCAGTACTTGGCCCTTGATCATGATCTTACATCTCATCTGCTTCTTTTTTGAAAATACCATCACAAATGACTTCTTTTTGTTTATCTCCAAACCTTTCTTCTAGCTTTCTTCTACCACTGTATCCACAATGTTTTGGAGTTTTTCTTCACTGTCTGCTATCAACGTTGTGTCATTTGCATATCTGATGTTGTTAACATTTATTCCACCAATAGATATTCCTTTAATGCCCTTAATGTTTCGCATGATCATTTCCGTGTAAAGTGAGAAATGTTCAGGTGATAGTATACAACCCTGTCTCACTCCCCTCCTTATTTCGACATACTCACTAACTCCACCATTGAGTCTCACAGCTGCCTTTTGTTCCTAGTACAAGTTTTGTGAAACCATACTGTTCTGCTACCTCTCCAACTGTTCGACCCCACAGCCTACCTAGAAAAACTGTAAGAATCAGCTTTGTTAGTTGGCTTATTAAGCTGATTTTTTCTGAAAAACTCACATTTGGTAGCCCCCATTTTCTTGGGCAGAGTGATAAACATAGATCTGCACATCATCCCTGGAAAATATCCTCATAAATTCTCATAAATTTTATTTGTTAATCTTGTTATTTGTTCAATCCCAAGCTCTTCTAGTGCCAAGATTGTTTCTGCCACAATTCCATCCAGGCCCCAGCTTGACCTCTTTTCATGTTCTTTACAGCTTTTTCTATTTCTACTTCTCACAACATTTCTCAACAAGAAAGTCGGTACTTTTGCAGTCAAGAAATTTTGTCATTGATTGTAATGGAAAGAGGGTTCTTTCTTTATCAGAAGAATGCATAATGTACCAGCAGAGAGTGACGAGTTATTTTGTCTGTGAAGTAATGACTTTAGACTTGTTATTTTTCAAACGTCAAAATTTATCATTACATCGGTTTCGAAGAAGGACAATTAAAGGCTTTTTTAAAGGAAATTACCATACTTAACAAATCTATTTTCCCGACTTGTTAGCTTGCAAAGCTCGATTTAAGTAAAGTTATGGATTATACATTTTTAAAACCAATTGGCAGACGTATTAGGCACGTCTTAAAAGAACATGTCGCGTCGAACTATTGTGTAAATCGGATTATTTACTGAGTTGATCCAATTGCTTATACTATGTGTTGGTTTTTGCGCTTAGTAGAGTGCAGTGACGTCGAGCACATATAAGAAGCTGCTGCACTAGTGCCAATACTTTGCGCAATATCGTATTCACAACAGTTGTTGCTTTGTTTACTCGTTTGATCCATCTAATCACAATTTGAACATGAATAAATCACTCAATTTTGTCAACAATTTCTCTTTAGTTCTAGTTCCACATGACTGAAGCTGGTCTTTTTTTAGATTGAAGAAAATGGACTGAGAGATTATTTATATTAGCGATTTTAATGCATCTCCTGCAAAGGCGATGAGCAGTGATTCACTCGTACGTCAGCTGGCTACCTTTTATAACTGTCAGCTTTATCTTGAGGTTACAAGACACGTACAAACGAGAACTAAAACATTAACATTCACAGTGTTAGCATTTGATTAAGTCCACCACTTGATGTGAAATACGACAGCTAAACGTGAGGTTGAGAGCTTCCACTGTATAATATGTATTGATATAATGATATTAGTGTTATTGGCTTAAGGTTTAAGGCATTTCGTTCGATTTTCTCACGATAGTTTAACACAGATTATTTATTTTGGCTACCACCACTGCAATCTGGCTGTATTATCGGTATCAAGGGTAAGCTTTGACTGACTTGAAAAGAAAACCCCCTCTAAGATGCGTCCTTCGTTTCCTGTTCTGCCTATTTTTAGCATTTTTATTTATAGTGTTAACATTTCTGGCATACTTTTTAAAAGGATTTTTCACTTATTTCCGTCGCATTTACTTTTTATTTATATTTAATTTTTAAATCGGTCAAGAATCACAAAATAGACCCAATTTGTGCATACTTGCGTGCTTATATGCTTGTATATGTGGATTTAAATTCAGTCAGATCCAAATCAATTAAAAATTCAACATAATTTTCCCCTCCTCATTCTTGACCAAATACACTATCCACAGAGGTGTTCATTCAGTTAACTGACAAAAAGCTGAAGGTATGCAATTTTTGGTTTGTACTATATTCAAACCCCAACAGGTAAATACAATAGTGGGTAGTAGTCATGGATTTTTTTTATCTCTTTGCCTGCAGGGGTTATTTCTTGTTTACATATTTCTTTGATTCTGTTTTTACGTATGATTTACATTATTATCAAACGACGAATTAAATCAAACTTAAAACCCTGCATTAACATGGTTCTTTATTTCATTTTTCTGCTACTATTTCTTCCATGAATCAAAGCCCTTCAGGGCATCTTCGATCATAAATTTTTAACAGCACAACGACCTTAGTTGTTAGCTATCTTTGGTTTTACTATTCTTGCTGTTGAGTTCCTATCACATAAATTTCATTTAGTGATGGCTGTTAAGTAAACTGAACGCCGTGATTATTTTTTCTTGTTGGTTTTAACGTCATTTTCCCCCAGCACTGGGGCTCAGATGGTGCCCTTCACAGGGACTTGGATTTGGCGGTGAGGAATTTCTCGGCCAGAAACCCTTCCTGACGCCAACCAATGGCTTTTCATTTGTGGGTTTCCAAAGTCGCGCGATCGGGGAATCGAACCCGGAATTCTTGGTTACGGTGCAGTTGCACTAACCATTAAGCCACGGCTCCTCAAACGGCGCAAATTGGACGTCTTATTCCTTTGCTTTTTTAAGATTTGATGTGCCATTTGAAGATTAAGCTTTTGAGACCTTGAAAATTAAAGCTGATCTTTCTGATAATTTGCAGCACTCTTCTCACGGCTCCTACCGTTCTCAATATGTCCTCATTTGTAACATGCTTTGCCCACAGTATCCTCAGCAATTTTCAATAAAATCAGATCTCATCTTCTCAAGTTTTCCTCATTTGTGATGATATTGGCCAGCATTAGCTGCAGTACGGAAGTCTAATCATTATGTTGCAGTCCAATAAAATCTTATTTCTTGCTATTGCTAGTTCTCGATGATTCAGAACATTACTTACTTACTTTCTTCCTTTACGTCTTCTTTTCCCATAGGTATGGGGTTCGATAGTGCAGGAGACTCTTCCACATATCTCAATTCATTACATCTTCCTCTCTGGCATCCACTTGTCTCATATCCTCAACATTCTTCCAAGGCGGTCCTCCAGATCTCTCCTACTGACGTGACCATACCATAGCAGTCTTCTTCTTCTTCAGAACTTTAGCCAATGTATCTTTCACTGTTGCTGTGTGTAAAAAATAACTCTTAAAATACTCTAAATCGCTTATTCTTCATATAATTTGAACCGTAAATGTGACTCCAAGTAAAAGGGAACTTTTAACTTTTTGCTATCATAACTGAAATATATTCTTACAGTCTTAATCTAAACACTCTTGAGTAAAACATATAAATATTACAATCTAACACAGGCTTTTTATTAATTTTTTGAAAACAATAGTTTTAAGTTCTAAAAACCTCTAACTTATTAAAATGCAGAATAACCGGAAGTCATACTTAATATCATTTAACTTGCATACATAATTTTTAGATTTAGTTTTCATCTGTTTATCCGCCTTACACGTAAATAACTATAAACAACTTCATTCTGAGTACTACTTGCCTCGTGACACTTAATAATTTATTTATTAGTACTCTCTCGAGCCAATCTAGTAACACTATTTACAATAATTTTGAAGACAACACACTGTAACTGTTACCTCTTTGGGAAAAGAAAATTTTACACTATGCTTCTACTGAATTTTCCCCCCTCCTTCATCACCCTACCAAGGTAAATAATCTGTTGTACCAGCTTGATCTTGAAGTCATTGATCTGTACCTCAAACCCTCGGCTGTATCTTTTGCTTGTCATGACACACTCTGTTTTGCTTGTGATCCCACACTCTCCTTTGTTGTCGTCATACACTCTCTTTTGTTGTCATCGCGCACTCTCTTTTACTGTCATCACCCACTTTTTTGTTGTCATCATTCACTCTCTTTTGTTGTCATCATTCACTCTCTTTTGTTGTCATCATTCACTCTCTTTTGTTGTCATCATTCACTCTTGTTGTCATCATTCACTCTTTATTGTTGTCATCATTCACTCTTTATTGTTGTCATCATTCACTCTTTTTTGTTGTCATCATTCACTCTTTATTGTTGTCATCATTCACTCTCTTTTGTTGTCATCATTCACTCTCTTTTGTTGTCATCATTTACTCTTTTGTTGTCATCATTCACTCTTTTTTGTGGTCACCATTCACTCTCTTTTGCTTGTCATCAAAGACCCTCTTCTATTGTCATCACCCCCACTTTTTTTTGTCATCATTCACTCTTTTTTGTGGTCATCATTCACTCTCTTTTGTTGTCATCATTCACTCTTTTTTTTTGTCATTATTCACTCTCTTTTGCTTGTCATCAAAGACCCTCTTTTACTGTCATCACCCCCACTTTTTTTTTGTCATCATTCACTCTTTTTTGTGGTCATCATTCACTCTCTTTTGCTTGTCATCAAAGACCCTCTTTTATTGTCATCACCCCCACTTTTTTTTTGTCATCATTCACTCTTTTTTGTGGTCATCATTCACTCTGTTTTGTTGTCATCATTCACTCTTTTTTGTGGTCATCATTCACTCTGTTTTGTTGTCATCATTCACTCTGTTTTGTTGTCATCACACGCTCTCTTTTGTTGTCATCACACACTCTCTTTTGCCTGTCATCATACTCTTGTTTTACTTCCAGTTCATAGCTAGACCCTTCTTCTTGATTTTAACGACAAAGTTCTCAAACAGTTCTTGCAACTTTTTTAAAATATCCCTCTCTAGTACCATGTTATTCGCTTATTTCACCTCTAATTTTACGACCACGTATCATAACACATTTTCACAGAATCATCTCGCTGTAAAAGTTAAATTAATGCGTCGATAAAACATTTTCATGTCGTTCTCTGATTTCCATAAAATGTATTCACTTCACATTTTTTCTATTCTTATGTTGGTTTTTTACGACTAGTTCACAATTCGTGAATTAGTCCTAAATCTCTGCTTTGTAGATACAGGATTTCCAGCGTACCAGGTAGTTCGTTGTATTGTAGTCGATAAAGCACAGGTATAGATTGCCTTGCATTAATGTTGTTCTGTTTGACACTGTTCTATTTCTGAAAATTGCGCTTTTTACCTGTGCACTCTTAAAATTATTATTGTATTCTGCTTTCCGGCCTTATTCTGCTAGTGGCTCCTTTCATTAAAACTTGAAGCCTTACATTTGTTTCATGGCTCATCAATTTGATTTTTCGATGTAATTCACATTGATTTGCACGTTGATTTCTTTAGCAATGCTACAAAGAGTGACCTGCAGAAATCTTCAGGTGAATTTTAGTTTATGCACATGTAGTAAAGGAAATATCACAAAATCTATACCTTGTTGACTAAACACAAGCTGATGTAAAAGAAATTGGTAATATTTTAGTAGCCTTTAAACAATAAACTTATCTCCGAATTGTCAATTCTCATTCAGATTGGCTTTGAAGTTATTTTTAAGGAGCGTAAAAGGAATATCTTGTTTTTTTATAAGATAGAGAGGAAAAACGACTCATATTACTGTCGTGTAATACGTGAGAAACCTTTTCTACAATTTTGTAATACTGAAATACTCACTCTATATGAAAATTGTCGATTGAAGAAATTAAAAAGTTTGATACAAAAATTAGAAAACGTCTTACCATACGTCGCATGCTCCACCCTAAAGCTGATGTTGATCGTTTAATACATACCTAGGGAAGAGGGAGGGAGGGAGAGGCATGATTCACTTGGAGCTTTCACTCATGACCTCAACCATAGGTTTGTGTAGATATCTTGATAATAGTAAGGACTTGATGCTGAAACTAGTAGTTAAGCATGAAAAGCAGAAGAGGTAGATGTAAGTATAGGAATCTTTCAAGGAGACAGTCTTTCCTAACTATTTATTATAAGCATGATACCTCTTTCGCTTCTACCTGGAGAGGATACTGCGTTTTATGAGTGGAGAAAAAAGGAATTCAGGTTGAATCACCTTCTCTTTATGGATAATCCTAAACTCTATGGAATAAGTGAAGATCAAATTGATTCTCTTGTAAAGACTTTTTTTCTTTTTAGCCAAGATATTGGAATGGAGTTTGGTTTTAAAAATTATGGAGTTGTAATTCTCAAGCGAGGAAAACTTTTTAAATTCGATAAAATTCAGTTTCCAAATAAGGAGATGATGAAAGACGTAGATGATAAAAAGTACACAAATCTTGGAATACTAGAATTAGATAAGATCAAGGAATGAAAAAGAAATTTACCAACATATACACGAGAAGACTTAGGTTGATCCTTAAATCAAAACTGAATGGGAAGAATAAAATAAATGGAACCAATGTCAGGGCAGTTGCTATAGTGAGATATGGAGCAAGTATTATTGATTTGAAAAGCAGTGATTTGAAGAACTTAAAGAGAAAAACAAGGAAACCAATGACTATGTATTGCGCCTTTCACCCTAAAGGTGATATAGACAGGTTGTATATGAAGAGAAGAGAAGGAGGCGGGGATTGATGTGTGTGGAAGTGTCTGTTAAAGGGGAAGAAATTTGCCTTGGTCTTTATATAAAGAACTCGACTGAAAAATACCAGGAAGTGGTTAGTACATGGAGATTCGAAGGTTCAAACTGAAGCGCTGTTGTACTCTGCACAAGAACAAGCAATTAGGACGAACTATGTCAAATACAACATCGAAAAAAGTTCTGATACTCCTTTATGGAGGATGTGTGGTAAAAAGGGAGAAACAGTCAAACACATAATTAGTGAATGCATCACACTAGCCCAACGAGAATATACGAGAGGTCTTGACAATGTTGCGAAATTGCTACATTGGAAACTGGGAAAAATATTGTTAAGAGAGACAAGAAAAATGGTACGATCTTCGTCCAGAAGGACTTATTGAGAACAATGCATGGAAAATTCTTCGGGCTATGAATATCCAATGTGATAACGAAATAAAGGCAAAGCGACCGGATGTTGTTGTTGTAAATAAAAAAAGAAAACACTGCACTCTCATTGATATTGCATGTCCCTTCGATAGTAGTCTGAAAAAGCCAAAGCCATATTGAGAACTTGGGAGAATTTGTGGTATGAAAATGTTTCAAGTTATCCCTGTAGTTGTTGGTTCACTAGGTAGTATTTCTACGAAATTTGAAAATTGGATAGAACAACTAGGGATCCATGTAAATATCGCACCTAGTTCAAACGTCTGCCTTGTTGGGAACAGCTAGAACCCTCCGAAAGGTACTTCACATGTAAAACGCCAAAGAAACCTGTTGGCCCCTGGCTATTTGTTTTAGCTCGCCCAACAGGAATATATCGGCAATTCTACCGGCAAAGGTGGGCAAATGAGGTTACCCTTTACCACAACTACCTCAAGGTCACCCTTGGGCAAAGTGTAAAACGTGTTACCCTACCCTGATACCTTGAAATACCGGGTTGACGTCCGGCGGAGTTACGTCTGTGCGCGAGAACTACCTGCGTGGACTCGAAGTTGCATGTAGTGACTTGCGCGGAGTATCCAGCTCCTTGGCAGTAAGGCTAAAACGGGATCTTTATCAAATGAAACCAGAAGTTAGTCATACTGCCTCGTCCGTCGTGCGGGTCAACATGCATCGGCGAGGGCTAGGCCAGCCTGAGGTCGAAAAGTCTGCTCTTTAACTAACGAAGGCCAGCTTGGTCACGAAGAAGGGAGAAATCCCTCCCCTGGCCCTGCTGGATCACCACTTAAGAACACTCGAAAGGAAAAAAGGGAAAGACGAACAAGGGAAGAGTAAAAGGAAGATATGTAATGCTTTTTTTTGCACTTGAAAATCCAGAGACAAATTATACTGAAGATACTTTTATTCTCAGGGGTACGCGTAATAGTAATAGTGAAAAACCTGAAAATCTGAATGCTAACAAACTGGCAAATGTCAGAAGGTTTATTATGCGCGATAAGAAATTAACAGATGTTGAACTTTTTCAGATTAAAGAAACGGTTTTGAATGAAGTTAGAATGAATGTTGAAAGATAACTTGAATGTAATACACAAGATGATACAGAGAATACTGGTACTGATGTTGGTGTAATTGATAAAGCTAGAGGTGAGCTTGAAGGTCAGGATGTTGGAGATAGAAGTCAGGAGGTGAAAAATGAAGGGTTGCAGGAAGTAAATCCAGAAGAACTGGAGGAAATGAGAATCTTGGAAGAATTTTTTCAGTAGTTCAGCAGACTGATAATAACGATAGAGACCCACTTTTTAAGATTCGTCACTCTTTCAAATACAATCATATTTTCAAACTAGGAAATTTTGCACTGCATCAAATTTGTAACGAGCTTATCCCAGATTTGACTGCGATAAACCAACTTATTCGTGCAACGGATACTTCAACAAAAATGTGATGTTAAGACCAAAAGAAAAAGAACTAACGCTAAGAAACCGAATAAACCAAAGTTGCAAGTGAAAATTGATCAGGAAATTGAGGAGTACACGAAAAGAAATATATTATAAGAAACGCAAATAGAAATTCGAATACAATCCAGAGCCAGTTCCTTAGGGTAAAGACTCCACAATTCTGTGGGACGTCCCTGTTTGTACTCATCGGACAATACAGGCTAATCGTTTTATGAATTGGAATCTTTGTGAGTTCAGAAGGCCTTTATTGAGCTAATGTCTTTAAGACTTATGCTTTTCATTATTTTTTTGATACACATTTCATATTTCAACACATTGCTTATCTTCTATCCCCCAATCTGTTTCTCAATCCAATAGACCACTAGTTCAGCCATCCATCCAAACTGAACTTACGTTATATTACTCACATTTGCTTTTAAAGGGTTCTGAAGAGGATTACAAATTCACACAGAAAGTCAAGATACCTTTGAGGAGTGGATCCCTGGTCGTGATGAAAGGTGCTACGCAAGCAGACTGGCAGGTAAACTATTAGAACGAGAACTGTTTTGAGACAACATTTCACCTTTCAACTTTCGCCTTTCACCTTTCAACTTTCGCCTTTCATCTTTCAACTTTCACCTTTCAACTTTCGCCTTTCATCTTTCAACTTTCGCCTTTCATCTTTCGCTTTCTACAATTGCTGCTAATACCACAGCTGCTACTATTACCCTGCTAATATTAATTACCATTATTATTACTATTACTATTACTGTTACTTCTACTATTGCTGCTGCTACTACTGCTACTACTGCTACTACTACTACTACTACTACTACTACTACTACTACTACTACTACTACTACTACTACTACTACTACTACTACTACTACTACTACTACTACTACTACTACTACTACTACTACTACTACTACTACTACTACTACTACTACTACTACTACTACTACTACTACTACTATCTACTACTATTACTACTACTACTACTACTACTACTACTACTACTACTACTACTACTACTACTACTGCTACTACTACTACTACTACTGCTACTACTACTATTACTACTACTACTACTACTACTACTACTACTACTACTACTACTACTACTTTTGTTGCTACAGTTAATAACAGTACTGCAGGAAGTGTCTCTGGACCAATTTTATTCTTTTTTAACCTTGGCGCTTTGTGCCCATTTTTTCAAGAATGTTTTGACTAACCAAATCCATCCTTTGTTTTTTTTTAAATTACGTTTTTGAAACATAATATACTTGTTTTAACAATGGAACTTGTTTATGTTTCTGTAGCTTTTTGATATGATATTCAAACGTGCAGGAACCATAGTTTTACTTATAAATTTGGATCACAAGTGACAGGATTACGGAAGAGAAAATATTTTAGAAAAATAAAGCAACTGTAGAGAACCTACTTTCCTAAAAGATTCAATTCGATTAGTAGAAAATTGGGATTTAAATTAAATTGCCATGTTAACATCAGAATCTGGAGAGCTTGATATTTGCAGTGATGAGGATGATAATGATAGTGACTGTGCAACTGGAACCTTTACCGAAAAAATCCGCCCTTTACAGCCAGTTGATCCATGCCCTAGTTTACCGATACGACAGAAAGTTCCCACTTGCATTAAAATGGGAGAAAGCGGAACAAGTCTTTACCCTGCAATTTTGGCTATCAACCTTGGGTATCAACTGTTTGTCAGCTTGTACAACATAATGAGCTTGAAAAAGTGTTTTCCTATAGATTGTGGGAAATTATTTTTTCTGATTAAACGATCGATCCCCTTACTGCATAATGTCATTCATATGCTATAAAAGGGAAAAATTATCCCCAATTTTATATGACACGACTAGGAAAGGAAACTGAAAAAGTCCCTTAGTACTTGTGGTACTGGGACTTTTTTGGTTTATCATTCAGCTGCACACGAAATATACTTCCGGTGCAGGCAAGAAGATTTGACAGTGCCTTTTGGTTTCAATACTATTAGGCGCAGTAGGTTTCTAGAATAAAACAGATAACCAGGGACGTAGAAAGAGCAATAAACTAAAAAGATTATCTTTTAAATTCCATTCTTAAGAAATTAGGTCGTATATTGCTCTTATTGCATTTAATTTAACATTTTGTGTCTCATTTGCTTTTTTAGCATAGAGTTCCAAAGGAATACCATGATCGAAGTGCACGTATTAATCTTACTTTCAGAACTATTGTCTCTTTGAGTACGAGTTGATGTGCGTTTATAGCGCAGATGATGTGGAATCAACCTCAGGACATCAAATGTACATAGGATTTCCTGTTCGTAAATTCCAGAAGCCATGGTTTTGTGCTTTCTGCGACTGAATTTTAGGTGAGACTTTCCGAGTTCAATTCCTGGCAGAAACAAAACGTTGGTTTCTTACATAACATCTAATTGGATAGTGTCAAAAGTACATCTAGGCAAGCGTTTCCTCACTCCTTCAATCAATACTGGGGGGAATGGTCAGTGCCTCAGGGCCCAGGTAAAGGACAGTTTAGCCAAAATATTAGTGCTGCTCCTATTTTCACTATTACTGCTACTATTTTTTAGCTAGCTACTATTTATACTACTATTATAATTTCTATTATTGGAATTACTACTGATACTTTGCCAATTGTAATGATGATAATAATAATTGTAATATATAAAGTTAGTGTTGTAAGTTTGGGTCTGTTCAAGTTACTTTGGTTTCATATTTTTGTTGCTTGTTTCTGGGCAGTGGAGTTGCAGAAAATCTAACAGAATCAATTAATGGAAAAGTTAAGAAGATTTTAGAAAAATCCAATTTTGGAAACATGGCGATTGAGATTTTTCCTCACAAAAGCAAATATTTTCATATAATAATGATAATCAAACCACCGAAAGAGCTAAAATATCTTTCAAAAAATTTTAATGACAGTTGAAATGACTTAATTACGTCTGTATTGTTAATAGATAATGAAGTAATTCTTACGAACTGCAATGTGAATTACGATAAAAACGATCTGTGTAATTTTAAAAGCATAGTTTCAAATAATTGATTAAAAAAGCACTAGAATAACACAACAATTATCTACCTTCAAGACAAAATCGCAGCTACATCAGCAAATACAATCAAATCCTCCTTTGTTTACAAACTATATTTTCTGATCATGATATTGTCGCTTCCAATGACAAAAATTCAGTCTGGTGTTCTGCCGGGGCCGGTTACTTTTTCGACAGGAATCCGTTCTGTCCACTGCCCTCTCTCTAAATTCAAATATTTCAGAACAATTCAAACAAGGTGCAATCCGAATTAACCTACTCGGTAAGATACGACCTTTACTCACAGTCAATACAAAGCAGACGATTTTTGAAAGTATGGCTGTACCGTTCATTAAATTTTGTGGCAAGGTGTACCTTGTTTTGACAGAAACCTAAATAACCAAGCTCGTACCATTTGAAACCAGTTGTAAATACCTAGTTGACGATATTTACATTCAGCAGTATCAAATTAGATTATATCAGAAAACCTGTGAATATATGAAGAAGTGTACAAAGGAAGAAATGTACGGTGATCTCATAAATTACTTCCAACTGATTTGTCATGAGAAACAATAAGTTTATCTTGAGACCACCCCCTGTAAAGTCAAAAATATTAAATAAAGAAAAGTATTTGCCGTTGCTTGTGCCAAATAGGATAAGAATCTTCTGATTGGTATAAGAATTGAAAGTTCTTCAAGTGTTTTGAAGAGAACATTTTTAATTCAAATAATTTCATATCTGTTTCATATGACAGGGCCTATATGATAACAGTATTTAGTACTGGAATATTTATTCTCGATAAATAATATCTATAATGATAATGATGATGACAACAATAATAATAATATGGGATGCGTAAGCAAAGATTTCAATGGATGAATGGAAAAACTAGAGATTGATGTAGGTGTTGGTGTGGTACAAAAAACAGCCTTGTTGGGAACATCCGGGATACTTTGAAAAGTATTGGAAATCCCGGTGCTATGAAGTTCTCAAACAATAGTATTTATTTAAGAAAAATAGATATACTACTACTACTACTACTACTACTACTACTACTACTACTACTACTACTACTACTACTACTACTACTACTACTACCATTACTACTATTACTACTATTACTAACATTACTACTATTACTACTATTACTATTACTACTACTAATACAACTACTACTACTATTACTACTATTGCTACTATTACTACTACTACTACTACTACTACTACTACTACTACTACTACTACTACTACTACTACTACTACTACTACTACTACTACTACTACTACTACTACTACTACTACTACTACTACTACTACTACTACTACTACTACTACTACTACTACTACTACTACCACTACTACTACTACTACTTCTATTATTACTACTAATAATACTACTACTACTACTCATCGTCATCTTGAGGCCTCAGCCGAGATAGAATTTACTACACTTTTCCGGTATACCCTATCAGTCATAGCTNTTACTACTATTACTAACATTACTACTATTACTACTATTACTATTACTACTACTAATACAACTACTACTACTATTACTACTATTGCTACTATTACTACTACTACTATTACTACTACTACTACTATTACTACTACTACTACTACTACTACTATTACTATTACGACTATTACTACTATTACTACTACTACTACTACTACTACTACTACTACTGCTACTACTACCACTACTACTATTAATAATAAATAATAATGATATTAATAACATCCTGGTTGGCTTCATCAGTCTTAACAATTGGTATTTAAGACTTCCTTTCTAGGACCAGAAATGTTTACATGCAACCAGAAATGTTTACATGCAACCAGAAATGTTTACATAATTACCGACGTTAAAGGAAATGTTAATTCCGCTGCTGCTGGTCTTAAGCCCACACAAGAAAAAAAAAAAGAATGGGCGTGGATTAGCAACACCTCCCTTTACAACTCCCATGTTATGGAAACAGCAATAGAAATACAAAGCCTTATGCACATGATGGGCTTTATAAGAGAGATGGAAATCCTCAATTTAGAATGCGAAACTAGGGTAGGATTCTGGAATGGATAGTCAGAACGTAAAGTACACATTAGGTGCGGTCCAGAAGCTTACCTAAAGTAGACAAAAGTAGAGGACCACTTTTGGCTTCCTACATGCCAGCCGGCGTAATCGCTAGTAGGCATGTAAATAAGTGAGTAAGCTTTGATATAGTCTTCATTAATCATGATTTACATAAAGTAGTTATGGGTGGGAACTACCACATCGAGTATCTTTCAATTCAGGACGCCAAAGGTGACAGAAAGGACCTTCCAATCAACTTATTATTTGTCAGGTAGATGACAAAACAGATGCTTTACAGGCAGGATCTGAGCAGTTTGTTACAATGAACATTAACAATTATTAGGGAGAAAGAGATAAATACAGCAGAATTCAAAAGCAAAGAACAGAAACAAAAAAGAAATGCTTTAGTGCAGAACGCTTGGGTGACACTGTGTAATAAATAACAGAGAAGAAGAATTTGCATAGAATAAGTGAAAGGTTAGAGTAATAGCAGTTGAAATTAAACAGGGAAAGATGAAGTAAACAAGTTCTTGCATAGGCAGAAACAGGTGATGATGTTGGTGGAGGTAGGAAAGACACTGAGATTTGCTTGAGTGTAATTTATGTGAAGTCATGTCGTGAATAAGATCAGGATGAAATACATATATTGCGTTAGGCGAAATTTTAACTCGCATCCTTTCTTTCACTTTCTACATGTAAATTACATCCCCGAAAATTTCTTTCTACAGAAACAATGTCCAAATGTCAGCTATTTACTCCGTTTGCCACTCCCACTTGAAGATGGTTTTCATTATCAGATGCCACGATTACCACTGTAATCATTAGAAATATTAATATTGGTTCGACAAGTTGTTTACCAATTATCTCTTATCTAACACCATAAAAGAATAGGTAAAAAGAAAATTCAACACCAGTGCTCTTTTTCATATTTATTCTTTCGGTAGGTGTGAGCTTAGATCACTTTAAATGTGCCTCACGACCGATATTTTTAACAGATTTTACTTTAACGGAAAATGTAAAATAAATAATTTCTCCTTGTTTACAAAGTATCCTACTAATAATTCTCATATTATACGCTTCATATATAGTTTACCTGCTCATTGATTTTTATTCCTAAGATGGGAAGCCCAGATTTTCTAGTGGAGAATGAAAGAAGCATGATCCATCAGCCTTTCGTCTTCGAAAGTATCCATAAGATCGAATTCTTTGCCTTTTCGTAACACAGTCTGACACAGACCAGAAGCAAGTCAAGAAGATGCCTTGTAAACGCTTAGTGTAACTGGGAAAGTAGCAGCTGCACTTTTTCCTGCCACCTGTAATTAGTTGAACTGGGCTTCAAAAAAAGAAATTAGACCCCCTCCACCTTACTAGTTTTTCTCTTTTGACTAAACTTTCATAATATTTGCAAAACAAAAATTGCATACTGCTGTACTCGTCGTCTTGGTGACCAATGCCAATTTGTTCTGTGTGTAATTGGGCAAAATCTGCAGCTTATAACACGTGAACTACTTAATCAAGCTGCACTTTCAACTTGGAAACGGAACAAGGGGAACTAGGAGGCTGGAAGAAATTAAAAAACCCTTAATCCATCGCAAGATCAGATGGTGTAACATACAAATGCATTTTGCTAATACAACTATACCCATAGTTCTTTCTTTATTTCTTCAGAAAGCAATGCATCAGACTTACTCTAATGTCGAAGTACATTCCCTAAACCAGGCTGAAAGCAAAGCCCTATAACATGAATGTCGTCCACAAGTAGTGCAAATGATGAAGAGCTAACATCATATAGTAATCTTAGCGATACCTTGGACACCATCTCCAGCCGAGACATCGTAGGAAAAGAGAAAATTATGGAACTCGTAGACTAGACGTAAAAAAGAAGATATAAGATAATTTTGTGGAATTCTGCTCAGCCACGGCTTTGACATAACCATTACTCATTTTACTCATCATCCAGACATTAGTACACATGACCCTTGCTCGACGAAAAACCCCGCAGTCAATTCAACCACGTCACAATCTCTAAAAATGGAAAAGCAACATCAAAGGTATAAGAATGCTCCCTGATCCCCACTGCAATAGAGACAATAGAGTTTTCATGACTAAAGGGTAATTACGCCCCAAGAACTGAACCAATCTTCCACCCCATTATGATTGGACTTTAGGTCGACAAGTTTGGATTAGTAAGCAAAGATTCTTATGCTATCTCAGAGAACCTCTTGAATGCCTATAGAAAAAGACTTTAACTTAACTTTGAAAACTTGGCAAGTGAAGCACCCTCTAGGCCATTGAAAGTACAGTCGGAAAGAAAAAATGAGTGCAACAGCTGGATTAGTGAAGAAATCATTATATTAATTAAGAAAAGACGTGTCCGTAAAGCAAAGTGGCTGGAAACAGATCAACAACCTGAGACCTTTTGAAAAGCGAATGCTGTAATTCAGCAAAAGGCCAGGCATGAAAATGAGGAAGCAACAACAAACAATATACTCAAGTGGAATATAAAGCAGTCAATGACTCAACTGAAGATATATAGCAGTGAGACAAGAAACTATTTAACTATTATGCTAAAGGAGTAATAAAAATTGGATCCAGTGAGTTTGATAGAGCCAAAAGAATGAAAGGTAGATGAGTATCAAATCTATGGTACGCAGAGGCTATCATGATTATAGCTGGAGCGATGCAAGAACTGGTCCAGTTAAGACAACGAGTTACAAAAGAAGGCAAAGCATACAAATTCATACCTAAACGAAAAGAAGAAACGATAAAAATAGTCACTAGCAAGACGATATTTGACTTAAACAGTTAAAAAAAATGTAGCGAAGGTTAAAGAGTTGAAGTAAGGCCCAAAGAATTTTCATTGGTGTTTTAGTTTATAAAAAAAATTGAAAATGAAAAAGAAGTTTTTGAAAATCAATTTAATAACGGGTAGTTTTTTCATTTTATTACTTTTACAAAAACAAAAATATTTACTAAATACGATTTTTTTTGTGAAGAAAATAAATGTTAAAAATAGACCTTTTTCAAAATCTTCTATTGTGGATCAACGTCCGGTTGACCCATTTCTTCACTTACTGTTTCGGTTTCCAATGTCCAATCCTCTCCTGTAATAACAGCATAATGCATATACACTGACTGCTATTCAAAAATAGTAAGCAAAGCCACAGTATTTTCTTCTTTCAAAATGTTGGCTGTCAAAATGTGACTTAAAGGTTGTTACAGAATCATTAATTTGCGCTGCTCAGGAACAGGCCCTAAGGACAAACTATGTGAAGTATTATATTGATCATACGAGCGAAAATACATTCGGTAGACTATGTGGTAAGAAAGGGGAAAGTGTGCATCATATTGTGAGTGGTTGTGATGAGCTCGCACAAAGAGAATATAAAAGACGGCATGACAATGTTGCAAGAAAAATCCATTGGGATGAATGTAAAGTGAGGGTTTAGAACACCATGAAAAGTGGTATGAACACTCACCCGAATGCGTAATAGAAAACAATGATGTAAAAGTTCTGTGGGATACCAATATTCAATGTGGCAACATAATACAGGTCAGAAGACCAGATATCATAGTAGTTAATATGAGAGAGAAGGCTGGAATCATTATAGATATTGCTATACCCGCAGATGGAAGAGTTAAAGAGAAAGAAAGGGAAAATGTAAAAAAGCAGCAAGATCTAAAAAGAGAAATTGGAAGACTGTGGGGATTGAAGTCGATAAAAGTTGTCCCTGTGGTTATAGGTGCTTTAGGGAGTATTTCCCGATGGTTTGATTTATGGATGCAAAAAATTGGAATACCATACGAGGTAGGTGTAATACAGAAAAAGGCTCCACTAGGAATTGCAAGGATACTCAGGAAGGTGTTGGAAATGTGAAGTCCAAAAATCTCTGTTAGCTCTTGGTCATTTGTTATGACTCGCCTAGCAAAAGTAAACGGCAATAACAAGAGCCAGAGCAAAAGCTATGAAAATAAGATAATAATAATGATAATAATAATAATAATAATAATAATAATAATAATAATAATATAACGATAATAATATTATTATAAATGTCATTGAGTGTTTTAAGTCTAGGTTAACTCCTTTCCTTTGGCTTAAAGTTGTTCGTTTTTTCTCTCTTTTCTATTTTTTTCAGTCGTATCTTCACAGTTTCATACAACCATCGCCTTTATGCATTGTATCGTTCTTAATTATTGAAAATAAAATAAGAAAATTTATATAAGATTGTTTCTCAGCAATAAAATCCCCCCACTGGTAACAGTCCTGTTGAAACCAAATTCATGCGAAATACAAAAGTATAAAATATATATCTTCAGGCACTAAATGTAATATGTAGGGAATTCTGGTTTTTATAATTTACATATTGAGAAACGTTTGGTTTAATGGAAATATATGGTAAAAAATGGGTCTCCCTGCCTGGTACTAAATGCCTTGCAGTTTATACCATGTGTTACCATATTGCTTCTGATTATAATGAAATGTCATTTTCTGCCCCTTTTTTACGTTTTTCTTAACATTTGGTTTCAACGATAAATTTATGCACTGTCCACTAATCTATTTTATGGTTTGTCTGAATATAGGACACAGTGAAAATCTTCAAACGGCATATCCCTAAAGTGAATTGAAGATACATAGATATACACATTTCAGTATTAGATACATTGCTACCAACAAGTGTCTTGTTTCTAATTTGAATTTGAAATATAAAGAATAAAGAATAAAAATAAAGAACAGGTAACTAAATCAGTATATATTTATTAAAAATGCTTAATTTACACCTAGCTTAGTACCTAATAATGCTTTTCGATAAACTACTGATAAACTACTCCTTTTTTAAATAAAGAAAAGTTTTGTTTGTGAGATTCAAAATGAATAATTAAGAAAGTTTATTAAAAGTGGTATGAATATCTATTGATCATAATACCTGCTAGAAGGGATAAAACATTTTCAAACATAAATACTAAAACGTAACCATTTACCCCCAAAACGTAGTTATTATTTATTTACTTCATTATTTTCTTAATTTCCTTATACTGTACATATGTACTTACATGCTGACTTGTATACTGACACATTTTTACTGATTTACTCCATTACTTAGTTATTTACTCACTGCCTTAGTTATTTACATACTAATTTGCTGAAAAAATATTTTTATCAGTAATTTTGATCACTTTAAGTCGCTACTTATGTTGGTGCAGCTTTAGTACTCTTTGACTTGGGTGACCTTCATCCTATTTATGTCCAGAGTTTTTCTCTGTCTCTTTTTCTTCCTGCCTCCTTCTTCTTTCCAAACAACCTAACACCAACCAAAAAACAACATATGGTCTCTACATTTTCCCTAATGGCTACAGTTAGCATTTCCATACTCATTTTATATAAAAAGCGCACAATACAAGCAACATGGAGACCAACTTTAACAAGGAATGGTTTGCTGCTGTCTCTTTCCACTCATACATGTTGTGCATGCATTTAACATAATTTCTGTACGCACTACTTTCCTTAATACTGTACCAAACCTCATGGTTCTCCATGTATTGTTAAACTCAATAAATTTAAATGTAAACCCAATTATTTTATATGGCCACGGAATATATTAGAATTGTATTTCTCCCAGAAAAAAGCCAAACTTCTTCAGGATAATTATAGGGTGGCTTCAGACATGTCTGTCTATTAAGCGCTAAACAAGCCTAAGGGTGTAACTCATGAATTTAATATATTTGTATTTTGAACGTCTCTTTGTTTTTACAGATAAGATGTATGTAAATTTCATTCACCTTTTGGCATTCATTTTAGTTGCATGACATTCCAGAAGATTGTTTAGAGTACAAGGGCACTGTCTCTAAATTAATTCAACACCTCATACGTAATCCTTTATCGACCCCTTTAAATCTTCTCTTGAACCTTCTAACCTACCAATATATTGTGAGTAGGATTGTTACATACTTAGCTTGAATTTGTTTGATACGCAATGACTTATCCAATAAATTCTCACATGAAAAACAATCTGAGATTATGATCTTACAAAAGTGGGCACAGATCAATCAAACATCACAAACTCTTTCTTAGTATGTAATATACGTAGCTGTATGAATACAAGCGGAGCTTTGTACGTATGAACGATTTGAGATCTCGTCATCCAATGCTAACGAAAACCTACCTTTCCACCCATTGCAGTGACACGACCATTATTCGAGTCTCCAAGTATATTACCTACCAATGATTGTTTTATATTTGCGTTATGCTTACAGAAGAGACATCATGATTGTCTACAAGAATGTGATTTAAGGGAGGTTGAAAATTATGCGTAGCAGATCTTGCCTTTTCTGACATAATCTCGTATAATATATATTGTACGTATTAAAACCCAAGTACCTTTTCCTCCAGGAGAACAATAGAAAACGTGCATAAGACCTGCTATTTTATCACTGGAAAGGGCTGGATTAGTTTGCATTTTGAAAAATCTTGTCCAGACTTTGCAAGGCCGTATTTGACTACTTATATTCTTCGCCAGGACCTATGAAAGGAAAGGAAAAGATTAAAGAATAATGGAAAATAGCAAAAGGTTAACAAAAAATTTAATATAAGAAAGATTAAGCTCTTTTGGAAGGAAAAGTGGCTGAAAAAATTTCTAGGTTTTGATGTACACTGAACAAAACTTGTAAAATGGCTGTATCATTTGTAAACTACTTCATTGGCAAGAACAGAGTTATTGTTTAAATCTTAATTTGATTTTAGTCAATAAAACCTTCAAATTTAACACAACAGTCAGCGAGTGAAATACAAAAAAAATTGATGACAAAATGACGAACTTTGCACAACATGTAACATACACATATGTATAAGAATAAAAGAGAAAAGGGAGAGAAGAGAGAGAGAGAGAGAGAGAGAGAGAAACAGAGAGAGAAACAGAGAAAGAGAGAGGGAAACACACACACACAGAGATTGACAGACAGACAGACAGACATACAGAGATAGAGAGAGAAAAACAGACAGAGAGACAGAGAGAGACACAGAGAGAGAGACAGAGAGAGAGAGAGAGAGAGAGAGAGAGAGAGAGAGAGAGAGAGAGAGAGAGAGAGAGAGAGAGAGAGAGAGAGAGAGAGAGAGAGAGAGAGAGAGAGAGAGAGAGAATTTGTGTGGGTGGGAAGAGAAGAAATGAGGGCGAAAAAGAGTGAACCTTGAGAAACCATTGGTTAGGATGTCTGGTTAAAATTAAATTAGACTAGGGCCTTGACGTAATTCGAACATAACTGCACTTGCTATGGGAAAAAGTACTTTTAGATGTAGAGTAATAATATATGTCTCATATTATAGTGTCATTAAGTACCTTTCCGACTATTTCTTTCGACTCTACTGATTGTATTCTACTGAAATCCTCTAGCCTTTTAACGGTAAAATCATGCTTCTCTGAGCTCCCTAACAGATTTTAGAGTTCATTAATTACATATGCACAAACATATTATATCATAGTGTATATTATAATAAATAATATTTTATTATTTCAAAGAGAGTAGAGAGGGAGGGAGAGAGAAACAGAAAGAGAGAGTGCGACAAGGCTTGTCAGACAGAAGGACAGTAAATGCATGGATAAACATACACTTAAACATAAATAGATTTTGTGAGAGTCTCAGCTATATTTGCGTGATAAGGATGCAAGGTACAAAGGTTGAGATTTGGGGTGAGAACTGCACATACGAGTGAAAGGTGGTGAAAGTGGAAATAAAAGTTAAGAAAGAGCGACCATAGCTCAGGTGGTAGATCTTATGGTAAAGATAGCTGTATTATTGTCACAAACGTACATAGATATTTATATATAGAAAAGTGTACTCATGTATACACAGTTGCAAGCACGTAGGTCCACCCGCATAGAACCTAAAGGGAACCTGTAGAAGGTCAGTGGCATTTGATACCTCCCAAAGACATTTTAACTACTACAGAGCACATCAATAACAAAGAAACACACCTATTTAAGTTTCCTCCACCCATTTTTCCCATCACGTTTTGCCATTTCTTTTAATGCAGAACGCATCTTCTTCAAATTGGTTTAGATTTTGTTTTTAAGTTAAAAAGAACAGACGTTTGTTTGTAAATTGTAATTTGAGGTTTCATTATAAAGTTTAACACCAAATTCAAAATGTTAGGTTATCTTTTTCTTTCCATTTAAATAGCATACCTGTGCTATCTGGTAATGATGTTTGCTGTGAAAGAAATTCAATATATTGTCAAGAAGATCAAGTTAGGCTAATCTCTGAGTTTTCCTAACGAAAAGAAAGACATTAAACACTAAATATTAAGAAATGGATGGGTTTTTTTGTTGCGTCGTTTACAATGCAAAGATTGAGAATGGGAAATTAGAGATTATTGTAAGTTGATTGGCAGGTAATTAAAATAATCATAGAAATCATGTGAGCCTTCTGCTCATCCTTCGGCACAAAATTAGGAGGGATACCAAAGATTATAACTATTCAAGGTCAAAACAAAGATAAAAGTTTTTTTATAGTTCTTTTGGAGCTTAAATATTTTGTGGTTTTTGTCCTTTGCAATTCGTCTGCTAATAATTCCATCCTTGAAAACTTTGCCTTGGCTTTGAATATGAATAGGTGACAAGAAGTTGTTGATTCTTGAGAAAAATGTTCTTAAACTCTTGTAGTAGTATTAAATTTTCTTATATATATGTATGAATTGCATGTGAAGACCGGAGTAGGAATATGTATGTATTGTAGGGCAATTTGAGCCAAGAAAATATCGACTTGTTTTGTTTGTGATGTAGTAAGTTTGGACAGGTTTAAAGAATTTGTTGACATTTCTTTTGAAACATTCTTACCATTATCACAAATTTTTATTATTATCTCCCAACATTATGTTACCTAGCAACTAGTCACGTGTTATAGTGTAGCTGGAAGTGCAGCGGATTTTGAGTCAGTTGATGGAGTATATAAACTGGACGTATGATGTACCTGGTTTCCAAAATCAAATAAAATACAATCCACCCCATCTCATGAAGGAAGATATGCCATACTAAAACATAGGATAGACATCAGTTGTGCTTATTCTTGACACATTTTCATAAATATCCAGTTAAAAGAAATCTAAAATCAATTACAAAGATTGAAGATTTTCTATTTCTATTTATTGACAAGATCAATCAGTAAATTTTCCCACACCCTACTATGTTTACATCTTCTATTGTTTGTTTTTAATTCAACTATTTCGTTAACAGTATGTTGACAAATAATAACATGTCGATTAACCTTCTAAATTCAGAATAAAAATCACTTGAGATAAACAGAAGGCAAAATTTTCAAAATTTTAATTGGAGATTAAACTTTGTCTTAGTTATTTGGTTCTATATAAGTAACCATATTTTTGCTGTTTATAAACTCATTTCTCAGTTATTCTCCTTTACTTTTGTCATTTCCGTTCATGTGCTTAACCAAATCTTTTTAAAATCAATTCCTCAGTGGGCTCGGAAAGAGGAAAAACTATGTTTTGATAAAAGGATTTTATCTATTCAAAAGATTATTATTAGTTCTGTGAAAGATTGTCACGAACATTTAACATACCTATCTTGAAATATGTACTGGCTTTGTTTTCAAGAGGGGTCTGAAGATACAAATATCAAAGTAAGCCACTCACTCACTCACTCACTCACTCACTCACTCACTCACTCACTCAATCAATCAATCAATTAATCAATCAATCAATCACTTACTAATTTATGTACTCGCCCAATAAAGGCGGCTGATGTCGTTTCACAAAGTTAACCACTGGAGGAGCAAGAAGGGTAAAACCAAATAATTTATTTACCTACAGTACGGCTTGAACTCAAATTTCAACTTTACCTTAAAATCTCTTCCTTCCACAAACCTTGTCATATGTGGGTCCACCTTTACTAAATTCACTTACATAGCATAACGATGAAGATATGATGGACCCAACAAATCTCAAACAACGAAGTATTGCGCAGAGCCGGAGCGCAGAGAACAATGCTAAATACTATTAGAGACAGACAGGCAAGAGTTTTCGGACACATAATGAGGAAAGGACAAATGAAAAACATCGTCATAACAGGGAAATTGGATGGTAAACGTTCAAGAGGAAGACTGCGATTCACGTCCACAGGAAGCCTTTCCAAATGGTTGGACATCACCGAAACCCAGTTGATCAGGGCAACAAGTAATAAAGAACGAGGGAAGATCATGATCGCCAACGTCCACATCGGATAATTCACCAGCAGGAGGAGCATGAAGGTGTCCAAATATAATTGTAGATAGTAATAGGTAGAGTAGTTGTTTTAAAATGAGAAGCAACGAGTTGGAATGGGTATTGACGTACAGAAGAGGGTTATCGGTTTTCCTATATGAAAAAAATGTATGGTTGGGCAGATTTAGGGTGATATCTTGGTAGTTAAAGATCTTCAAGTTAGTTTATATACTAATTGTTAACCTTTAACTCCCTAAAGATTACAAAGACCCTTTTTGACTTTGTTGGCACTCTTAAGCCCTACTCTTTTAACGCAGCCATGTTATTATCCCTTTATAGTCATACGCTGGCTTTCCTTGTGTATTGATTGCAAAACTTACTTAAAATGTATAGGCGCAATAACTAGCATAAGGCTGTCCCAAGCTAATCAGCCCTTGTAATACCAAACCAATTGATATCGCTTCATTTCACCCAAGGAGTGTCGTTGCCAAACAACAGTAATTTCCTTGGGTGTATAATTGCTTCTCTTTTCTAAATTGCTATTTTAATATACCCTCTTTGAAATGCATTTACGAAATTTACGTGTAAGGTTGACGAGTAAGAATCTACAAATAAGTCTGGTTATTGTTCTATCGTTTTGATTTGCACGCTAAAGAATTTCCTCACATTTCCTAAATTTCCCTTGGTGGGGGTCATTTGGCCTGCATAGAACTTTATTGAGAAAACAATATTTATGGTCTTTGGAAGTAACATTTTCCTATTGCTAAGGAATAATTTTCATTTTTTTCCTTCTATTTTAGGATTTAAAGGAAAAGTTTCCTGTAGATTTCATTTACCGTAGATTTCTCGGGCTTCCTATTTGAATTTGTAAAAATTTCTCTTAGAATATTTTTGTACTATTTTACTTTTAAATGATAAAGGTTTCTGTATTATCGACAAGGGCTAGTATTTTTAATAATAAATTGATGGTGTTATTGTTCTTTGTTAGGCTTTTTAAGAAATGGGTGCTGATGGAGCTAAATTATATATATAGAAAGATAGATGGATAGATGGATGGATGGATGGATGGATAGACAGATAGATAGATGGATAGATGGATAGATAGATAGATAGATAGATAGATAGATAGATAGATGGATAGAAAAATAGATAGATAGATAAAAAAATAGATAGATCGATAGAAAAATAGATAGATGGATAGGTAGATGGATAGATAGATGGATAGATAGATAGATAGATAGATGGATGGATAGATAGATAGATAGATAGATAGATAGATAGATAGATAGATAGATAGATAGATAGATAGATAGATAGATAAAAAAAATAGATAGATAAAAAAAATAGATAGATCGATAGAAAAATAGATGGATTGATAGAAAAATAGATAGATAGATGGATAGATAGATAGTAAGAAAGCTATCTTTGCATATCGATAAATGACATAGCTTCACAACATGCAAATGGTTTTTCATTCTCTGCAAACACAATTGAGTAAAGCTGATCTTATAAGCCTTGTAGATAAACATTTACACACACGCCTTAAAAGTCTTTTTCTTAGTAAACTTCTTAAGTAGAGATTTTCAAATTTGTCTTAGGGAATGGAGAGTGCTTATGTCGTGACCATTATTATATCAATGTAACATGTGCTATCTGCGTACCATGAAAAGTATTTTCAAATCATTGAAACTTCATTTATTTCATCAAAATGCGTAAGGATTCTCATGTGATTTAGAATTTAGGTGCGTGAAACTTCGTTTTTTGCGTGAAGGGGTGCACTTCGTTTAGGTGCGTGAAACTTCGTTTTTTGCCGCATTCAGGAAGAGACAATGGAAATGCATGTGCAATCCACTCTCAACAAGAGATTTTAGGCTTCACCAATAGAATCTTTAAGAAGAGTAATATGGTCAGCATAGTCTAAATCAGAAAACGTTTTCGGAGGATATTCCGTACTACGGGACCAAATAAGAGTAAAGCCATAAGTTTCATAAGAATCAGTTTGACGAGCATAATATAGATACGATAACAAGCATAATAAAACATATTGAAAGGAAAAGAAGTAAAAAGACTCCCTGAAACATTCCAGTGTGGATAAGAAAACTAATTTTAATTCCATCTGTTGTGATCAGTTAAGCAGAAGTGTTGAGGTGCATTATCTTGCACTGGATCATTAGACATACCGTAAGCCAAGCTAGGTTGAAACATTTTTACTCTTTTGAAAAAAATCGGGTACTTTACGAAACTCGATGTAAACTATTACTACTTATTAGTTAAAGTTCTCTAGCTCCTCTACAATTTGGCAAAGGGCAAAAATATGNAACTGTTGTTTAGCAAGCTTGGTGGAATTCGTTTTGGTTTGGTCTTAAGATCATATCTGAAGGCAAAAAGCATAATCCCACAGAAACCTTATTTCTTTAGTTGAGTTCCATAATTTGTCTGATTACAGAAATTGTGAAAAGGTTGTTTTGACTTTTGGGATCTTCCAAATATCTGAAAGTAAAAAATGTCAGCTCGACGTTTTTGTCATTTTTATGGCTTTTACAGATGAATCAATTTTTGTCTGTAAAAAGTTCCTTCCCAGGTATCATTTGAAAGATATCAAAGACTTCTTAAAGTGTTTGATACTTTGGTTAATAATTGTTCTTGTCCACGTTTAGGAGTTTTTAAGTAGTTCTTCAATGTTTTTAAGCAATTATTGTGTTTGATGCCCAAAAACTTTCTGATGAAGACTAGAACACTCAAAAGAGAGGTAGGTGCAGGGGTTTCAAAGGCAGGAGAATTTCATTGATTCTTATCTCTCCTTCATGTTCAAAGGTTCTAGACAAATTATCTCGAGCCGTCTGCATTCCATCTGTTAGGTCATACAGGATTGTTAGACGACCTATCATCACATTAGGATGGGCACTGGTAGACTTGGCAGATCTTGGCTTGAAGGTAGATTTTTAGCTCCTACACCCTTGTAATTTTGACGAAATTAGGATTAATGTTCTTCAAGAGAGCTGATAAGAATAGCTGTAGACGAATTTTATAAACACTTCTTACGACACAGGGTGTCTACCGGAATTTAGTAGCTGAGGCGTGTCATATAAAATGCCTGCTCTTCTCAAGAGAGCAGAGAATAAAGAAGTAACATTTGGTTGAAGCACAAGGTAGATACTGGAAAGAAAAGCGTCGGAGGAAGGCTCAAAGAAAGATAAAGATTTGAATAAATGGAAACAAAATGTAAAACAAAAAATTGAAATAGAGGGAAACACTTGTCATCCCTCTCGAAGTTATATGGCATAAAATGTTTCCTTTCTGCAGAACAAAAGAGTATAAGTGTGATGATGAAAACGGTAATAATTATAATAATGCCGACGCTGGTACTGATCACGACAAAGACACTGATAGTGATGATGATAATGATGATAATACTGTATTTTTTAATTTCTTCCTTCTATTTGCTAGTCATCCAAAATATAAGAATCCT
Source organism: Morbakka virulenta (assembly GCA_003991215.1). Classification (NCBI taxonomy): domain Eukaryota; kingdom Metazoa; phylum Cnidaria; class Cubozoa; order Carybdeida; family Carukiidae; genus Morbakka; species Morbakka virulenta. The sequence continues at coordinate 503,261 of RDPX01000419.1, forward strand.
TTTACATTTCTTTAGAACTACCTAATTTTTCGATAACACGTCTTCCTGCTGTACAAAAAGCCGTCAACCTGTATTTGAGGGCTGGAAATTATTTTAGGATACAAATTATTTTTAAGTAATGGTTTTGGTGTTTTCTTTAACCAAATGGCTTAATGTTGCTTAGCAAAACCAGCTCATTTTCTGGCTTATGGCAGTGGCTACAAACATCTGATTTAAAGGTTCTTGCCGACTCGGAAAATAATTTTATCCTCTTTTCGAAGAAAGGATGTGATTTGAAAAATAATCAGAGAAGCTGAACAACAACCTTTATAAGATTAAATATTTAAATTCTTATTTGAGGAAGATAGGGAATGTAGATTTAATATTCAAAGGTTACGTAATTGTTGTGATGTTGCTGACTTGGAGATAATATATATATATATATATATATATATATATAATTTATTGTCATGTTTAGGACAACCGTCGTGTCACTTTCACTCCGGTCGATGAGTCAGACCTTTTTCAATATTATATCCTACACGGAACAAAGGACATTTGTCTCCTCTTGCATATGGAATAGTTTAATGTTGTTTTAGCTTCTCCCGATTTTTCCTGATTTAATCCCTATGATCTTAATCAATACAACTTTATCTAGCCTTTAAATATATTAGCCATTGAGAATATCGTATGCATATTATGAATACAATGTTCAATATTGTTAATTTGGCTAATTGACGCCAAACACCTTGAATTGCAAAAAATACCTTGGTGCTAGTATGATAAGCATTTTTCATAATCTGCTGTTTTTGCTTGTGAAGACTTTCTCTGATTAACTCCTGCTTAAAAGTATTTGGTAATTAGTTGTATTAACACCTATCTCCTTAGGTATAAGTCAAATCGATTATTGTAGAGAAATCCCTGCTTTTTTAACAAAATACCTATTATCTTGATTTTATTTCCTTAAACGCGCCACAATAGAATATCATCGTGAATCTCTACCTTTTCGTCCACGCGATCTTGAAGAAAATGCAGTTGTTAATTGCGTTAATTGAGAATGGTATTAGAAATATAGGTTCATGATATCATTATTCATAACAGCCATAGTATAAACCCAGTTTTTAACTTTTACCGTCTTTTGTATGAAATTTCACGTGCAGTGAAACCTGACATTTTACCTTATATCAGTAAAGTCCATTTGAATGTAACATACATTTTCCTTCGCTTCACCAACCTATTTTCCAGTTTGTTGAACCTCAGTATTTATGTCATCTGGTCATTTAAGCTACTGCAAACATCAAAACAGAAATAGGGGGATCACACTAGGAAACTGTCTCAGTGTAGTACTTCCTTGCCAGCTCCATGGATACCGAGAATGCAACAACAGATCCATCCTGGAAGAACAATTACTTTGAAATAAATCTCCAGTATACTGAGGAAATCACTTGGAGATCCACTATAAATTATCGAATAGATCATATCAAGAATACCTCTTCCTCCTCAGACTCCTAATTTCTTGTCTTAAATCCTTGACACACTGTTTAACAAACAGTTGATTTTATTTATTTAATCAGCGGAGCAAACGTCATTATTGAGTTTACAGGGAATAGAAGAAAGAAAGAAAGAAAGAAAGAAAAGAAAGAAGCTGGATGAAACATAATTTGAGATTTAATGTTGAGAAGTATTTTAGAATGAGAAAGGTGGATAATCTTCTTCTTCTTTTTCTTCTTCTTTTTCTTTTTCTTCTTTTTCTTCTTCTTCTTTTGCAGCTTTTTCCATTTTTATATGGGGTAACCTCAAGAGTCTCTTCCATTCTTTTCTATCTCCTACTTGGTGTTCATAGAGCTTCTCTTCCTACATATCTTCCTTTTAGTCTGTCTTTCCATCTAAATTTAGGTCGCCCTCTTCTCTTTTGTCCTGGAATTTCCATTGCCACCACTCTTCTTCCAGCATAGTCCTCCTCTCTTCTCATGACATGACCATACAAATTGAGTCTTCTTTCTTACATCTTCGATCCTATTTCAAGTACCTTCACTTTTCATCGTATCATCTCATTCCTGATTTTATCTCTTCTCGTGACTCCACACATCCAGCGTCACACCCTCATCTCTGAAACATACACCTTCTTCTCCTCTACTTTCTTCACTGCCCAGGTTTCACTGCTGTATAGCATTGCTGGGCGTTCAACTGTTTTGTACACCTTTCCTTCCAGCCTAGCATTCATCTTCTTGTCGCATAACACACCTGACAGCTTTCTCCAGGAGTTCCATCCGCATTGGATCCGATGGTTTATAAGGTAAAAAAATTCTACCAGAAAAGTCTTTTCAGACAATCAAAAATGTTCACACTTGGAAAGTGGTTGAAGAAACAGATGAAAGTGGTAAAAGCTGAAAGAGGTTGAAGTCAACAACCTACAAGCGGATAGTAGAATAAAGAGAAATATGTAAGATACAACGAGAAGGAAGAAATGCAAAGAAAAAAAAAATCATCAGTTTTTAAACGCATTAAAAGTACCAAGTACCTTTTACCTCTTTATTTCATGTGACTAGAAATCCCTGTTCTGGAAGGACAGTCCTTCTCTTGCAGGATCAGCCCTACATTGGTGACATAAATGAGGTTTCCAAGAGTATGGAAGTAAGAAAAGAATGATGTTTTATTCTTTCAAACAAAATATATGTTTTTTTTAAAAGAGTGAATCTAAGAAGCAAACCCCAATAACTCAACTGGTACAGCATTTGGCCATGAAACCCATAGAAGCTAACCCGAATAACTCGGCCAGTACAGCATTGGGCCATGAAATCCATAGAACC